>BTPG01000002.1:214072613-214076396 GCA_036245525.1 Semisulcospira habei | reverse complement strand
GTGGGCAGATCGAGTGTTCACATCTGCACGGGACATAGACGACCCCGCCCTCCACGAGTCCCCTGCTGCCTTGCAGGTTAGGTTTTGGATAACCAAAGGCTAGGGTGCTGACACGGTACCTGATTGGGTGTATGAATTTCCTTGATGAAGTCACCACCCAGGGCGAAAGAGTCCCATGAGGGTCTCATCGGCCACGTGTCCAGGACCATGGCGAGCCACAAGTTATGTGGAGTTTCGGTTGTGGTTAACAGCCTGGAGAGGGATGGGTTCTGCCAGGTTCTTTTGCCCAAGACACACCACATGCAATGACAACCTTACCTCAATCCATACCGGATCGGTCGCCGCCCGGTTTGAGAGGAATGGAGGGAGCTGATTGCCAAGTCATCAGTGGTGTCCCAACTGTCGGCAAGACTACGGGATATAGATAGATAGATAGATAGTGCTTTCACATGTACCTATCATATAAATACCTGTTGTTTTCATCCCTACGTCACACGACCAATCCCTTTAGCGCAAACTGTACCACATGACCGAGCTACAAAAACCCTTGTTTTCCTCCCTACTTCACAGGACCAGTCTCCTTAGCGCAAACCGTACCATGTGACCGTGATACAAAAACCCTTGTAGCAAAAAATGGCAGACTTCTTGTAGAACTCTTTGTGACGCATCTTGAATGCGAATTTTGTTCTATAAAAGATCTCCAAAACGTTCTAAAGTAAAAAGTTACTTAGTGTTGTTTGAAACAACAAGCACACTCAGTACTTGAGACGGCAACGTTATGAAATATTTTCAATTACGTCATAAGTCTTATGTATAAATGTATATTCCTATGACGTCAGTCATGTCTGGCGTGATCCAGGTCGCAAGATGTTTTCTTGATTTCTTTTACAAAAATAGTGGAGGAATGAAAACAAATACGTTATTGGTAGCAAGGGCTTGCTGCACGGATCCTTGTAGGCCTTCGGGAGGTCAAAGGAACTATTGTACCCCTCAGGTCTTCGGGGTTCAATGGTTCCTTTGACCTCCCTCAGGCCTAGAAGGGTCCGTGTAGCAAACCCCTGCGACCAATAACTTCACGAGTATAATATATCCCCCCCCCCCTCACCCCCCCCCCCCCCCCCCGTTTGAGGTAGAGAAATGCTTAACCCCATCACTACCAGTGATCACGGATTTCGCGCGTCTGGAATCACTGCACAGTGACCGACGACATTCGTGTGAAGAACGCAGATGAAATGGGAGGAAAATAGACACAAAGACTGACCACAGGACTGACTGACAAGAGACACGAACCCTCACTGATGAGAAGATGGGTGGCGTTCGCCTTGCCCCCGGCTGTGCAGTATTTATTTCTTCAATTCGCGGTAAAACAAAGCCGTGACCAGAAGCAGTAAATACTGTGCATTGATGGACATCAGTCGTGAAAGCGCGGCATTTTTCTAACCGTGCCCGCCCAACCTTTGGTTTTGCGGTATACCGCACAACCACAAGCTGGGAGGGTTAGAGAAAAATTAATGCGCTTTCACGATGTGTTAATTCATTCCGCACCAGGACCGACATCCGCAAATTTTGAAGTTGCCCCCTGATGACTATATTACACTTCTGGAAACAGATTTAGCGTGATAGTTAATAATAATAATAATAATACATAGTTTTTATATAGCGCCCTTCCCCACGAACAGCAAGCTCGGAGCGCTTTACAGCACATAAAAAATAAAAATTAAAAAGGAGAAAAAATTAGAGCGCACTCACTCTTTAAATAAACATCTGCTCGCACCATGTAGGCGCATTCCTAACACAAAACACACGCACACACACACACACACGCACACACACACACGCACAGCCTATCTACATGGGGAAACAAACCAACATTTCCAGGCAGCACATCCAGACTAAGCTAATCTTGATATGCTACCTGGAAAAGATGGGTCTTCAAATTTGTTTTGAAGGTCAACAGGGTAGGGGAAAGACGGACATGCAGTGGAAGTGAGTTTCAGACGTGAGGGGCCTGATAACTGAAAGAACGGGCACCAGCAGTTTTTAGGCTGACTCTGGGCTGAACGAGCAGTTTTTGTGAGCTTGAGCGTAGACTTCTACTAGGATTGTGTGATCATGCAAGGGAAGAAGACAGATATGCAGGAAGCGTATTGTCATAGTGTTTGTATGCCAAAGTGGCCAGCTTGTACTCTATTCTCTGTTTGACAGGTAGCCAGTGGAGATGCTTTAGCAGTGGTGTGACATGATCAGTGCGTTTTTTTGCGAAGGACTAACCGGGCTGGCAATGCGAGTGAGTTGATCAGATGAGATACCAGCAAGGAGAAAATTACAGTAATCTAGACGGGACAGAATGCGAGAGCATACGCTGGGCAGTAGCCTTTTCTGTCAAAAAGCGTCTGATCATGCCTATTCTGCGGAGCTCCAGGTAGGCAGTGCGGCAAAGATGGCTAACCTGTTTTTCCATCGATAAACTTGAATCCAGGAATACACCCATATTTTTTACATCGGATTTGAAAGAAATGCCAAGCTATTCTGGCACAGCCCTTGCACTATCACGCTCGATCCATGTTTTGCCGTGGCGTGTCGGAGTTGAATGAGTTAACACACCGCAGTGATCGCGGCCATCAAGCGAGACGGCCCGTATACAAGGCGTCCGCACTGTCTGCTATTTCTATGGAGTCCAGGCATAGAGGCGGGCTTGTTCAGATAGCATGTCCGTTAAAAGGTCCTGGTAAATCAAAGTGGCACTGTTTATATTTACAGTGCGCCTGAATTGAACAGTGTTCAGGTCATTCTCCATAGACAATAACCGTCCCTGTCCCCCTGTAACCCGCCCGCCAGAGCCGTGGACGTTAAACGGCCTCAAACTAATCATTACCAACTAACCAATCTGGCAATGGTTTCAAGGGGGCATTTAATACTTTTTCCTCTTCTGACTGACTGAAAGATTGAATAAATGAATAAATGCCTAATTCTGAAACATCTAATTCTGAAAAGAAATCTCAGTCCAGTACAAAAGAAAAGAAAGAAAAGATCGAGTCCTTGGGACTACGGCGCTGGTCGTCCCGAACACCGTTTCCCACTTCCTGATAAACCGATGCAGCCCTTATGACTGGGTCTAGAATTACCAATCGCTTTGTTCGCTTATCGAGTCATGGACTCGAACCCACGGAAAAGGCCCTAGGTGCGAGGATGGCACAAAGACCTCTGCCAGCGAGAGCCGGGCATAGATTCTCATGAACCCCTGCGGATGCAGGGTCTCATGGGAATCTATGTCTCTTGCAGATGGAATGGGGTGGGTGAGGAACTCAACGTGCGGGTTTCCTCACCGAATTGCCAGACTCATTTATCTTCGTGATCGCTAACGGACAGACTGGTAATGTGGGGTGGGGTGGGGTTTAGTGTTGAGAAGCCATGGCCCGGAGTGCGGGATGTGAGTGCGTGTGTGTGTGTGTGGCCGGGAGGTGGGGGTGGGGGATGGGAGGTGAGGACAGAGGGGTTTAGCACTGAGGGTGTTGGAGTGGGGTGGGGGAGGGGCCTGAGAGAAATACGTGGGATGGTTTTACAAAATAAAGTATTTACAAGCGCGACGGTTTTCCCATCCCCACATCTCGGGGGACAGACCTGTCTTTGCTACAACAACAGCAACAGAAAGAGACAAAACAGACAATTACAGCAAGATACACATCAAATAAAACACTTTTTTAACTTGCAAAACATAAACTGTCAGAGAGAGAATGAATGAAACTTTATTTTTCAAGGATGGAGACAATAGGCGCCCACAGG
>BTPG01000002.1:214060113-214070113 GCA_036245525.1 Semisulcospira habei | reverse complement strand
TGACCTCGCGCAGGCTTTCCTGCAGACGCGTGTTAATTGCAGCTACATTCTTGTGAGGAGTGTGTAGTGTGCAGTCATCAGCAAACATGTCACAAGAAATATCGCGGCAACTAATATGTAGTGGAAGGTCATTGATAAATATGCAGAACAGCAATGGCCCGAGGACAGAGCCCTGAGGCACGCCGCTTTTGACGTGACCATACGAGGAGTAGGATCCATTTAACAGTACTCTTTGCTTCCTTCCGCTTAGATATGAAGTGAACGATGAGACAGCACCTGATTGCAAAGATATGCTTGAAGTTTTGACAAAAGAATGTTATGATTTACAAGGTCAAAAGCTTTCTTAAAATCAATAAAGATCGACCCAGTTATTTGGGAGTTATTTATGGATGCTAGCCACGCATCAATAAGTCTTGTTAGTGCCGTGTGGCAAGAATGCTTGGGGCGAAAGCCGGACTGAAATACGTGCAATAGACTACGACTCTCCAAATATTGATAAAGGTGTTTGTGCACATGTCTTTCAAGAGGTTTGGAAAGGCTGGATAATATTGAGATGGGTCTATAGTTATTAACATCAGACAGATCTTTTGATTTAGGCAAAGGGATAACCTTGGCTTGCTTCAGTTCTGATGGAAATATATTTTGTTGGATGCATAAGTTATAAATATACGTTAACGATTCTACTGTATAGGGAAGGGACAGTTTCAGGATTTTAGGACTGATCTCGTCAGGTCCCGATGATTTTTTGTTTTTCAGTGACCCGATCAGTTTTCCTACTTCATACACAGCTAGAGGCGGTATAGAGAAGGGGGGTTTGTCCTTAGTCTTCTGCTTACAGAAGTTAAGCAGGGACTCCGGGCATGTGTAAGACGCTTTTCCGCTTGAGGGTATGATTGACTCGGCAACAGACAAAAAATGTTTGTTAAAGGTGTCTGCAGTAATACTAGAAGGAATGGCTGACGATTTCTTGCTGTTACCTCGGGTGACGAGATTAACTGCGCGCCAGAGTGCGGCAGTATCTCTGTCTTCTTTAATCATTCGTTCAAAGAGAGACTTTTGAGCCCTGCGTACCATAGACTTGACACGGTTACGTTGTTTTTTGTATTCGTTAAATAGCTTGTGTCTTCTTAAGTCATTTCTCAATTTCATAGCTTCAATTATTCCTTGCGTTAGCCAAGGCGGTAACGTGTGGTTTTTTACCCGCTTTTGCCGTAAAGGGGCGTGTTTGTTAAGTACTCTTGTAAAGAGTCGATACCAAATAGTCAGAGCCTTTTCAGGGTCAGTTTCGTTATTAACGACATTAAATGGTGTTTGATCAAGGTCTGCTAGAAAAGCAGACTGATTAAACTGTTTAAATGAGCGGTACGTTATAGTTGTGTGCCCGTTCTTACGATGCACTGGCAGTTTTGTTGACCAGGAACACACAGTAGGAAAGTGATCACTGATGCTGAGGTCAGGAACACTAACATTGAACACACTAAGGGGACGGTTGGTGTAAATGTGATCAATGAGTGTTGCGGTTGTTTTTGTGATCCTAGTAGGGGCCGAAACTAATTGTTCTAAGCCGGTTTGTGTGGTGATGCAATCCCACGCGGTATGGGGCTTTAACATATCTATGTTAAAGTCGCCTAGTACGGCAACGCATCACAGTTAGGTAGGCCAACTTTTTCTACTGCATGCAAGAAATCGTCGTACCATTCAAACTTGGCTGATGGGTTACGATAACAAAAGCCGATGAAGACGGGTTTAGTTTTTGGAGCCCTAAATTCCAACCAAATGCACTCAACTTCCGGAGTTTCTATGTCCTCACGCCTTTTTACTAAATGTTGGACTGAGTTATGGATGTAAACGGCAAGCCCAGTCTGACCAAGTACACGAGGGTCACGTCGAGTGATGCTAAAGTTAGGTATGTGAACGGCTTCATCGCTTATGTCGGAGTTAAGTCGCGTCTCACTAAGACCAAACAGGTGGAATGGTTCAGACGAGTTTAGAAAAACATTCAAATCGGCCACCTTGTTAAAAAGATGGTAGATGTTCAAGTGACCAGTTTGAAGGCTTCCGTGTGTCTGAGCATTATGGGTCATGTTGAATTTTAACTTTCCCAAATGAAGTGCAACACAATACAAAAAATATATAAACAGAGGGAATAGGGAATAAAGTTTCAATGCAGTAAAGCGCGGTTGAAGTTATAGCACCTCGTATCAAAACGTCACAAATGGTGTCCAACACAGCGTTATCAAATGAAGATCGCTTTTGATTAATAGTGTATCCACGTATTAATGCTGCGCAAGCTGTCTAAATAAATGAACAAATGGTGTAGCCTGCGATGTGAAGTATCCTAGGCTGAACACTTGAAACCGTACTGTCACAATGAAAACTTAGCGGAGCTTTGGTAATCAAACCAGGCGAGAAGAGAGAGAGAGAGAGAGAGAGAGAGAGAGAGAGAGAGAGAGAGAGAGAGAGAGAGAGAGAGAGAGAGAGAGAGAGAGAGAGAGAGAGAGAGAGAGAGAGAGAGAGAGAGAGAGAGAGAGAGAGAGAGAGAATAAAACGGGTAATGGGGGTGAGGGCCGTGGGGGATGGATGGGGTGGGGAAGCTCAAGTTTCTAACAAGTTTGCTGGGAACTTGCACATCATCTATCGCACGAAATTAACCTTTAAGGAAAATACTAAAATGTAATCTACAGGTGAAACAGATAGCTAACATTTTAATTTCGTTGTTTTAATTTATCTTCTTTCCCTTTCACAATCATGTTTTTGTGTCCATTTCGTTCCGTTTCTGTTAGTTCTAAATTCAAGTAACTGTATGCCGATGAAAATTGAATCAAAGTAAGACAGAACTCATGATTAAACACTGAAGCAAGAGACCTAGATCCTAATGAGCCCCCGCAGTCGCGGGGGCTCATGAGAATCTGTGCCTCTTGCCGGCTTTATTGATATCTGTGTGACTCGAACAGACGAGTGTTTCTGGCAAGTGACTCTGCAATGGTTTCAGACACACCATTCTACACCGCTGACTTTTAGCCTCTAAAAACGACTTATTTAATGAAGTCAGCCTTTTAATACGAAACTGTCTTCTTTCGAATGAAATTAGACAACCGGAGATTGCCATTTAGAACAGGTCATTAGACAGGAATTATCTATAACGACCTTTGTGTGTTTTACGAGGCCTCTGAGAGTCATTTTCCTTTTTTACGTTACCCGTTCTCTCCCGAGCAATCAGCTCCATGAAACCGGCGGTGAAATACAAGACAAGATGAGGATTTCATCCCAAAGTCTACCGTATTTGTTTGGAGCTCACGTGCGTTTTTCTTTTATGAACAATCAGAGTTGTTCATATTTTTAAGCTTATCCTTCTGATCCATTTCCCTTCTCCCTAAGCCAACCTCTGATCAACACACACGCCGGCGCACACAAATAAAGATGCGCTTCCCGCCATTAGTACGCTCTGTGGGCTGAAGTAGCGACAGGAATTCTGAAGAAGAAGAATAGCACGAGTAGCAAAATGACGTCACTATAGCTTCACGTCATGGCATCGCTGGTCTCACGACGCCGTGTACACTGTGACGAATTTGATGTTTCACGTCACTCATCCGAGAGGCACGCTCTTCCAGAGCTGACTGTTTTGTTCCACACAGCCTCTTCCAGCGCTGACTGTTTTGTTCCACACAGCCTCTTCCAGTGCTGACTGTTTTGTTCCACACAGCCTCTTCCAGTGCTGACTGTTTGATGGGAGTAAATAGTGGCTCCAAAACTTGCAAAAATTAATTAATTATTATCGAAAATGTTGAAGAGGTACAACGCTGGATTCACGAACTCATTCAGTATCTCCCTTTAATCNCCCCTACCCCCCTCCCCCCCCCCCCGACGCCTGATCCGCACGGCAATGGCGCACACACAAACACAAACGGCAGAATGGCACACACAAACACAGACGGCAGACACACGGCGCTTCCTACCGGCATACGTTTGTGGGCTGGCGTAGCCACAGCCATTTTGAAGAGTAAGGTGGAATGACCCATGCCCACAAAGCCTCTTCTGTATGAGCTTGCATGCATATTCCACCTTTTCCACAATACGTTATCAATTATACAAAAATAAATGAAGGAGAACATCGCGCTAGCTCATACATGTAAAACACTGACGTGCGGCTGGTGATTTGCGTCAATTAAGAACATTATATAAAACACTGGACGCTTTTGGTGCTTTTACGTCGCCGTCACTGTTTGATTGTTCTGATGAAATTAAGTAGTCTTACTTTTGACATTTTTTCGCATTGAACTTTTATAACTTTTTGAAAAAGTTGAAGAGGTACAAAGCTGGCTAACGAACTCATCCAATGTCTTTCTACAAACTAGCCTATCCAAAATTTAAAGTACATATTAATCAAAATTGCGGACTCTAATCTGGGTCAACCGATTTTCTATAAACTTACAATATGCTCGGAGGCTCTCTTAGCCACCCATTTAATAAAGTATTTTGCCAAATTTCAAGTTTGTGCGTACAGTAATATTGGAGATTCTCGTATTTACATACATACGCACGCACGCACGCACGCACGCACACACACACACACGCACACACACACATACATATATACATACATACGCACATACGGCGCTTCGCGCCAAAGCGACGTTCAGTTCAACAGCAAGGTTAGAGTAGCTAGACGTGACGTCATCAGTGTTACTTCTTTGCCAGACCATGAGCTCCCGCCCGCCTGTTATGTCCTTTGGCTACTGAACGCGCTCCGACCAGCCCATCCTAAAGTCTAGAGTCTAGAGTAAAGATCACTGACAAGGCCAAGGACACACAGGGGCTACAAATGGCCAGACGTGATGAGAGTCCTGAGAAAACATTTTCCGAAACAACGGAGTCAAGGGCACACACACGCCTACCGGCGGAGCAGATGTGTGGAGAAAGGCAACAGGCATTGGGTAAAACGCTTGAAAGGACACGGAGAGATCCATAGTAAACCAAAAGGAATATTAATTGGCACGATATCGAAAGGAACAGGGAAGACTTCTGATGGGTGGGGTGGAGTGCGTATGGGCCTTTCCGAGCGCAGAGATCCCATCTTGATCGAACTCAGAAACTGAACTGATCTCTCAGGCCACATTACTTACACCGCTGGCTACAACAAGCACGGCTTCCCATGAGAATCTGTCCATCTTGACTCGTGAGAATCTTGCTGCAGACTAAGGCCGTCTTCAAAGCAGTCACTGCCGAGAACAGCTGAACACCGCACAACAGCAAGAGGTATAGATCCTCATGAGCCCCCGCATTTGCGGGGGCTCATGAGGATCTATGCCTCTTGGTGAAACCACTCTGTATCCATGTTCCCTTGACGGCTGGGGGATCGTGCACGCTGAATTTAAAGACAACTATTTCCAAAACACAATCTGCCTCCACGACTGGCATTGTACAACATTCAATGCTTTTTTGTAATCACTGCCAGTGAAGGGGTTAAGATGTAGTCCGTGGACGACAACTTTAATATTCGACTGAAAAAGGTCACTGGGCAACAAAACCCCATTTTATGGGCTCCTCTGGGTGAATTAATCATCGCTGGCGGCATGACGTCACCCCGCTGACACCTGTTAGATTTTTAAACCCCTCATAAAATCATAAAAATAGTTCCCAGAAAAGTGCTCACGGAAAATACCCAATATTTAGCAATACGCGACAGTGCCGTTCTCCGCGTGTCTGCGCCGATTCTAAATTCAACAGGGTCATTTAGTTTCTACGAGCAAGAGTGAAAACAAACATGACGTCTGATGTCACTGAAGCGATGTAAACACGCTGTCTTGAAGTCCCTACAGTGTAGTTCAGTTCCCCCGGTCGGTAAACGTGTTCTTATCGATTTGTCATTCTACAATGTGTGCTAGTCTGTAGTTTGGACCAGGGGCCAGTCGGCACGATTGAGCTCAGTCCTGCGCCAGCCACTATAGCGGAGCACTTTGCTTAGTAGCTGGCGAAGGATTAAGCTCACTCTTGCTGTACAGCTCCGCGAAAGCGGTGCACTTTGCTTAGCGGCTGGCGCAGGACTAAGCGGCCTCACTCACATGCTATAGCGGAGCACCGTGTGTAGTGTCTGGCGCAGGACTAAGCTTCCTTATGCAACTGTCTCATGGGCCGTAATTTCCAAAATTACAGACCGGCGCCGCACATGTTTGTGAGCGGCCGTTTCGTCAGTTTTGCTGATAGCCGATTGGATTTTTTTAATGGGTACTCTGGGGAGGCTTTCTTATTTTTATCATTTATATATATATATATATATATATATATATATATATATATATATATATATATATATATATATATATATATATATATATATATATATATATATATATATATATATATATATATATTTTTTTTTTTTTTTTACATAAGCCTAAACTGTGTGCAGGTCTGTGACTTTGGATCATACATCCGCTGGTCCAAATCACAGACCAGCACACAAAACTAATCTTCGTTGTCAGTCTTTCGAGGAATGACAAGAATTGAATTTGAATGCCGTGGTCGCTCGGGTTCGTCTTTTTTGTTTTAAATTTTTAAATACAGTCTGTATTGTCAGTTTGGACCTTATGGCCCCAGGCCGTAGCCCAGTAAGCAATAGGTCCTCGAGCCGACGCCGGCCCGAAGTCTTTTGCCCACTTGGAAGGTCCAAACTGACAGACGATTTTACACAGGCGTGCAAGTCGTCTGGTTTACAAGACGAGAGAGGCAATTAAAGTGACTGGATTAGCACAAATATACCAGGGAGCATTTACAATTCCCGTAATACAGATGGTTAGACGGTTATTACCGCACAGAGAGAGAGAGAGAGAGAGAGAGAGAGAGGAGAGAGAGAGAGAGAGAGAGAGAGAGAGAGAGGAGAGAGAGAGAGAATGATCGTACCTGCCGGCGTGCGCGTGTTTGTATATATGCATTAGTGTGTGTATGCCTGTGTGTGTGTGTGTGTGTGTGTGTGTGTGTGGTGTGTGTGTGTGTGCGTGCGTGCGTGCGCGCGTGAGTGTGTGAGTGTGTATGTGCGCGTCTGTGTGCGTTCGTGCGTGTGCACTCGCGTGCCAGTGCATGTGTGTCAGAGCATACTGCGTTGTCTCAAGCACATGTTGCGTGTTTTTGACAATATAACATGCCACAATAGTGTTTTTCACTGTTTTATTCATGTATTGCATGACACGAACAAGCGGCACTCCTGGAAATTAACAATCTCTCTCTCTCTCTCTCTCTCTCTCTCTCTCTCTCTCTCCTCTCTCTCTCTCTCTCTCTCTCAATATTATGTTGTGTTGTCAAAATTCCAGCGGCAATTTAGCCACATACATTTTTGTTGTTGCAGTAATCAAATTAACCGACTGCATTAGCTGGAACAGAGAGGGTACAGAACTGCCCTTATTAGTGTGGAAGAGGGGAGCTTTGATCCCCCAAAGTTTTTTTTAAATCCCTTTGATTGCCAGTAGCGGTTTTTGTCGCGATGATTCCTGCAGGAATCATCGTGACAAAAGCCGTTACCGGCAGCCAAAGGTTTAATGTTGTAACTGGAACCGGCACACTGGTTATCTCCATCGAATCGCTACCGCCGACACCGGTAGCGAATCGAGGGAGATCGAACCAGTGTGGGTGGCACGTTGCATGGTGGAGAAGAGGTTAGGGGGGTGGGGGGTGGGGGGCACTCCAGAATGTGATCTATGGAATTCTGTGCTTTTGGTGAAAACAAAATAAAAAGGCGAGCCTAATGGACAACGCTGTGTGGATGCGTTGGGAGAAGTTATAAAGGAAGGTACGCGGCAGTGCGCAAAAGGCCATCGGGCCGATGTCGGCCGCCGCGGGCCAACGGCGGCCCGTGCGCGGGCTAACGGCGGTCGACGTCGGCCTGATGACCTCAGTTTTGCGCATTGGATAAATGACTCCGCTACGACGACCCTTCTAAATCCGAAAAGGCCTGGGGGAAGGGGGGGGGGGGAGGGGAGGGGGGATAGGGTACCGTCAAATGTTAACGGCAATTTTTAAAATATATTTTTAATTTTTATTTATTTATTTATTATTCATTCATTATTATATTTTTATCTTTTATTCATGGAGCACGAAACACCCCCAAAACAGCATTCACGTTTCACGATGGAAAGGGACGATGAAGAGAAAAGGTACTGCTTTCATAACCTTTTTTCACAGGCCGAAGTCTAACAACGGGGAGGGAAGGGGAAGATTACGGGTGGGGAAGATATGGGTGGTTGGGGGGTGGGGGGGGGGGTGTCTGCTGGTCCACTGCTTTCACAGCAGCATTGCTCAGCTGGTCGAGAAATCAAACTACAGGAGGGGGCGCGGTCGCCGATGAGTTTTATGCCAAAAGCTTACAGATTGACAACAAATTTTCACATTTCACGGAATAACCAGGGCGTTTTCACGGATCACGAAAGCCTTATTTTTGCTTTCACGTTGCACGGCGACCCCTTCTTTCACGGATCACGAGAATGAAAAAAAAAATGCAACTACGAATCACGAGAACCGAATAAAACGCCAATCACGAATCACGATTTTCGTAAGCAAAGGTCCTCGGGTCCACGACGGCCGCAGTGGGCCCATGCACGGCTGTACGCGGGCCCACTCCGCCCTTCGTGGCCCCGAAGACGTTTCGCTACTGGCCTCCTCCTAATCCGCCCCCCCCCTCCCCCACTCCCCGCAAAGGGATGCGCCGGTCAGAGAGAGAGACAATAGGAGATCCGTAAGGCAATGAATTAAAAAAAGCCACATCAGTCATTAAATTACGTCATTTTTAATAATAAAATTTTTGACCCCATTACGCCCCCGTTATTACCCAATCAACCCTTTGATTTTTAAAAAGTGACAAGCATGACTGATGCGGCCTCATTGATCTGATTATCTTACGGATCTCCTATTGTCTCTCTCTATAACTATTGTCTCTATGAACACCTAATGACCTTAATTAATTAACTAATTACGGTCATTAACATCCACACTGCCGTTTCTCTCAAATCAAACCAAAATCCTGATAGTACACTCAGTTAAATATAATAATGTCATTTTACACACCCCAAATAATTAAAAAATTACTCTCCATTGTCTCTCTATACTGTCAGAGTCGATTTCCGAAAACTCATAAGCTCTGTACAACACACGTTTACACATGACAAGACTGACAATCCCCTTTTAATGCATATAAGGTGGGGACATGTTTTCACTGCGCCCATTCAAAGGCCACGCTGTGTAAACACTACTTTTACAAGGCAAGAGAGGTCTTTAGAAATTCCTGCGTGGGCACAGCCCGAGCATAATGGCATGTTATAACAAAAGCTATTTTATTGACTGTGTCACTGATGTAAAATGACACAAGTATCTCTTTTTAACACAGGCCTTTTAAGTCTTGTCTACCACTGTACATTGAGGTCTAGATTCACAGATTCACATGAGCTCCGTTTCACAACATTTTCGATTGGAAACTAACAGACGCATAACTCTCACTGTGTACACACAGTACTTGTTTATGTATAATTTCTGTTTATAACATATCTTTAGAATTCTATGCAGACAGATTTCAATTGACTTGACTACAATGATCTAAGTGCATTCATGTACACGACGCTTTGAATCAACCCATACGTGGACAAAAGCCTCTGCGTTTCTATGTACGCACACACCGTCTGTTGCTACTGGCTTTATCTGCGCATGAAAAGAACACACGATCCGAGTGCACTTAGAAAAGCAATTACCTGCTTACATAGATCAATTTAACACAAATCAGCACCCTGGTCAGGTCGGGACCAAGTGGAACTTTTAAACACACACACACACACACACACACACACACACACACACACACACACACACACACACACACACACACACACACACACACATACACACACACACTCACTAACACTCAAACAACACAGATACGCATATACATCTTACCGGTTTACAGAGCTTACGTCATACATCTCAACCGGTAAATAGTCCCATGAATAAATTATAACAAAAC
>BTPG01000002.1:214000361-214055467 GCA_036245525.1 Semisulcospira habei | reverse complement strand
AAACAGGCATTGTTCATAAGCTTAAAGAAGTCTTTGTCAAATGCAGTGTTGCCGTCTCTGGCACGCAATGTTGTGTTCTTCATTATATAATCTTTCATGAAAGCACTCTGATCAAATTGAATTCCTCTGTGAACTTTCTTTAGTACTAACCCATGTCTGATGTAAAACTGCAGCAAGCGGTAGTGACAAACGTAATTGAATTTGTCATTCAAATTTGGCACAAGTTTGGTGTCTTCTTTTTTTCCTGTCATACTCATTTTCTCAACTGCCAATGGATAATCATTATGGTAATCGTGTAGATGGTGTGGATACTCCAGGTCTACTTCAAAGATCCAACCCTTCGCGTCGTTTCGGTCAAGATTCATAATATTGTTTGCTAACCCTGACTCTGTTATGTCATACTGTGACAAATCATACAGACAAAAGTTTTTCAAGGGCAATAACTCACACATCGCGTATCCATAAAGGTTATTAGCGTCCAAATACGTAATGAATGACCTTGACCTTGAGGGGTCAAAGTCCAGGTCGTCCAGATATTTGTTGTTGGCTCTGGCATAATTGTTCGCTGCAATACTAATACCACCCCTCAATCCACGTTCCACCATTTCACCCATCGTACGATCAGACAACAGGTCTATAGATATCTTACTGGATTTCAAAAATGCATCCCATGTCATGCCAGGACTAGTTATGTAACAGGCAGGGTCAAGCTTGTAGTGTAACAAACCCTTTTCACAGTAACTTTCAAATACGTCTGCTAGCAAACAAACGTCAGCTTTCAAGTACTGGTCATGGTAGTCACCAATAGTCTGACACCCTAATTTATTCCATGCATCAAGTGCATGTTGGTAATCAGAGTCAGAAATACCTTTTCCATTAAGTGTAGAATAAAATTTCTCTTTTGGTGGCAGTCTCCTTTCCTCAAACACAACCCAGTGATCAATGTACTCATATGGATACACACCTTTCTTAATCAAGTCTGGCTCAAAATATTTACTTGTTATTGGATACTCAGTCAGACCTTCTGCCAGACTAGCAAGACCTAAAGACAAATGTTGCATAGAGTCATAAAATGCTAATTTATCTAACCTAAAAGTTAAGTATTTCTCAGTTGTCTGGGCAATGCAACTTATGTTTTTGTAAGACTCATCTACAGCCTGCATGATAATGTGTGAATCATATCCTTTGAGATTGTGAAAAAAGATTGGTAACTTATATGTCTTAGGATCTGTTTTTAATAACAAGTTACAATTGTTATGTGCAGCACCTCTGTAACGCCCAGTTATGTGATCATGGTCACGAACTTTATCACCCTGGAGGGGTTGTTCACAAATCCAACACATCTCAGCTGTATCAAATTTCAGTTTGTCTTCTTCTGTCATCACCAAAGGCATCTGACATGTTGTGAGATATTGAACTACCTGACTATACAGATGTCTCATTTCTGTTAAAAACAGACATGCTGCATTTTCTCCCCTGTAGATAACAGGTTCTGTATGCTGGCCGTCTGACCTAACAATAATGTATCCAAAAGAGCACACCACTTGGTCACTTAGTTTTATAGTCTTTGGTAATGACTCTGGAACAGGACCTTCATATGGTACAACCAGTGATTCAAAATCAGCATACACTACAAACGGCAGCTTTTGTTGATTCCCATAGTTCTTAAAATATACTTGACTACCAGGATCTGGATACTTAAGTACAGTTTGTATGTCATCAGCTGATCTACAATGCAGGACGTGTTTATGTGCTACTGCAATAGAGGAGAATCTTTGTAAACATTTCTTACACACTTCCTGTTTGCCATTGTGTTTTGTTGTATGCCCATGAATTAGACGTGACATATTTCTGATAATTGTGTAATGGAAGTTATCATTATCACCGGAAGGGCCTATTAGCAACATGTCAACATGCTTATCTTCTGACTGCCCATATGTTGGAGCAAGTGGTGATATTCTAATGGGTTGTAACTTGTCGGCAGATTCATTATCCCACACATACACATTCACAGATATGCCAGGATTTAGTTTTTCAAACAAGTCTATGTCCTCTATTTTAACAGGGAAATCAATGCCACTAAAGTTGAGTTCATTTACAAATTTAAAGTAGTTAGATACACGTTCAGGCTTTGATTTTATAAAGTGTAGTTTAGCAAGCACACACCACATGAAACAATAGTTGTCATTGTTCTGAATATTAACAACAGCCTTTTTGTTTGCAACCTCTGTTGGCAGTGGTATCCATGATTTGCCTAGTATAGGATGATACCTTGACTGCTTTAGTTGTAGTTCATGTACATGTCCTTCGTGCCAACCAGACCCCTTCATTTTCGCACTGTCAATTGCTTGGAGGAAGTCAGGTAATAGTCTGTCTCTAAACACATTCTTCAGTTCCCTTTTTGTGTTAACTGTGTGTTGTCTTGTTGATATAAATGATACAATCACTTCACAGTCTACTCTAGTAAATTCTATTTTGGCAACAATCTGTATCTTCACACTGCCTGTAAGAAGATTATCTTGTATGACAGAAAAAGAGTTTTCTATTGATTCATAAACATTATTAGTATTAGATATAGGCAAGTCTGTTGTGTGAAACATGTTTCTTAAACCTGATGAGCCTGATGGGCTTTGAACATTGTCCGTCATTTTTATTTGTCGGACAAAATAATAAATGAAAAAAAAATTACCGCTGACACACCATATGTAATACTGTATTATCTGTAGTTATGATAAACAAGTCAACTACTTCCCTGGTGTTTGTCTTGAAGGTGTAATATCACTTTATTAAATGTAACACTTTCAATGTAACAATGTAGTTTTCTTAATTGATTGATTGTACATTGCTTAACGTCCCGACAGCAACAAGGCTTTCTCAGGACGTGCCTGCACTGCTTGTGAAAAAAAAAAAATAAACAGAATATTGAATGTATGTCGCCAGCAGGTCAAATACGTTAAATAAACCTAACACATGGGGCCTAAATAAAGCTAAGACCATTTAGCAACACACATCCAATATCAAGAGCTACAGGCAGTGCAGACAGTAGGGAGAGTTTTAAAAAGGCAAATACAGGTGAATGGACAAAGGGTAGACAGAAACACATGCCCCAGAATAGAGAGAAAAACCCACCCTGTGGGGCTGACCAGGGTGACCCTGGGAACTAAAAAATACCTAACCCCACCCAAGTCCCCCAGGGCAGACCCGGGTGGGGTAGTTTTTGATCAAATATGTCTTCACACAGTACCTCAAACCAACGCAAGTGGCCACTGTTAGCATTATAAACTTTAAAAGCATTTGTCTTAAGATCAACAGTCTCATAATCATAACGTGGTAATCCATCTGAATATTCCAAAGTAACATTATATGTCGTGTATATTCTTATTGTCGGTGTTGAGAGTTTAAAGCTGGGTTCAAACACATGTGATTTTAAGTCAGTAAAGTGCATAACATCTTTGAAGCATTCTGTAACATCAAACACTTGGGTTTGTCCGTCTGTCATTTTTTATTGGACAAACAAATGTATAAATTAATTTACTAACCCATACCCTGTGGGCTGATCTGTCTTTAAAATGAGCTTTAGATGCTTAGTTGATTTCAGTTTATTTTTTACATCATCTCGTTCATGCTTATTTGGGATGACATCATTCTCTCTGAGACAGTCTTCAAAGCTGTCACGATCCTTACAGTAAAACAAACAGATAAACTTTAACTGTTCTCGAAAATCTTTCAGTACAGCATTATATTTCTGAGTGAGAATCCATACACTGACGTTTGCATGTCTGCCACTGAAAGCAAGTTCTGCTAATGTGTTTCTCTTCTTGACAATGTCTTTCTCTGCTGAGCAGTCATCAACAATAAACAATGTTGACTGTCCTTCAAATTGCTTGTAAAAATATTGTAGGTAGTCATTTAGTTTTTTCTCAGGGTTGACTAAGTAAATGTTGTTGTCAGTCCAAATGAATAAACGGTTGTGATAAGCTTTGTTGTGTTTAATAGTAGGACAAAATATTACAATGTTTTCAAAGTGGTGTATGTATCTTGTTTGTAATAGGTTAAGAACAAATTCAGTTTTCCCACACCCTGTGGCACCACAAAACAATCCACAGTGTGGGTCAAGGGTCATCAAACTTCGGTTCATTTTAATACACAATATAATTTTAATATATGTGTCCACTCAGTCTGCTTTCTGCAATATTGAGTTGTGCATCATAAATCAAATACAAATATATGTTTATGGCTGCAGCAGTTTCAACCTTCTTTTGTATCTGAATTGTTATTCCATCACTGCCATTCTCAACAGTTCGACCTGACCCATGAAGGTAATCATCATCTGTACTACGAAGGTCTAGCCAAAGAGCATACTTATTTGTAAGGTATTGACCAATACAGATGTAAATCTTTGCACGCAATGTTTGCAGGTTTATCTCTAATCCTTCCACCCGCAAAAAACTTTGTGATCT
Organism: Semisulcospira habei; assembly: GCA_036245525.1. NCBI lineage: Eukaryota > Metazoa > Mollusca > Gastropoda > Semisulcospiridae > Semisulcospira > Semisulcospira habei. The sequence continues at coordinate 214,051,007 of BTPG01000002.1, read as the reverse complement.
CATCGTAGTGTTGATAAGGTAACAAACCTGAAGCGTACACTTGATTAGGACGGCCTTCGATTGTACAAGACAAATGTGTAATCTTTGGATTATAGAATTTTTCTGAATCTCTTTTGTATGGAGCCGCCGGTTCAACAAACAACATAAGTATACCTTTCAGTGACCTGGCAGGTGTGTTCAAGTTTATATTCCACATTGGGTCACTCTCGTCTTTATTGATTAAACTATGTCTAATCACTCGGTCATAATAAATTGGAAGTCTTGACTGGTATTGATTTTGAATGAGTCTGGCTAATTCAGTATGCGTGACAATTTCATATTCCAAAGAAATGTTAGAGATCTTATATGTTGCACTGAGATCAGATGATTTTATAACTTTGGAGTAGTCATTGAAAGTTAGTTCAAAACTCAGACGGTCATTCAGTGCCCCTTGATAATAAGGCAAATGTGCTGTTAGGATTTCAAACTCAAGTGGAATGTAAAATCTGGTTCCATATGTTTCTGCTATAATAACTTCCTTGGCTACCCCAGTAGTTACCTTATCTCCGGCATCTATTCGAAGTTTACCAATATTATCTGTCTGTATGCCTTGATAAATACGGTCTTCTCGTTCTTCTCTTGTGAGCCAAAGATCTTTGTAACAGTAAAACACATCGGAATCATCAAGACTAAACACTTCCTGTCCTTCAAGTTTTACTTTAATAGTTCTAACAATTGCTCTGCCAAGATTGTCAACCAGTGTTCTGTTTGCATCTGCGTCTGATGAAAGTTCAATATTAAATGCTAGGCGTGCAGTGCCAGGAACAATAACGTCACTGGGACCTAGGTTTGGAAACTTGACTGTAAGTGTTTGATTTTGGTCTATGGTACTTGGATTGTTTGTGATGACGATTGATTGTCTAATGCCCTTAACACCAAGAGGCTCACGTAGTTTTCTGTATGGGTCTAACTTTGATCCGTAAGACTGTGTCATTTTTATTATGCACAATAAAAAATATTAAATTAATAAAACAATGGCAGCAGGAGGATTTAATCATGAAGATTTTGAAATGGATGTCATGGATGCCTCAGATACCAATATCACAGATATGACTGGAATGGTAACTAGTAGTAGTATGTATCATGAACTGTTAAAAGACAAAGTAAACTCACGGCAGTTTACCCTTCTCGAAATTCCTCTCTTTAGTTGGGCTCTGTGCCAGCTGTGACCCACTTAACTGATAAGTGCGCGCGGGTCATAGCAGGCTCCAGCCTAGCTGCTGGCGGGAAGCGTTGTGCTCTTTGTTCCCTGTTGAAGTCTGTCAGGCATGTGATAAGTTTAGTCTGTTTATAACTTATTATTACCGTGGCTAAAATGTTTTAATCGTAAATATTATTATGTAATACTATGCTTGAAATTGTCCTCTTCAAGCTTATATAAGTTTGGTTTGATGAACCTCTTCGAATTCTGTGCTTATGACTTGATTACAACGTGTGTAGTTCGAGGAACTTTCCTTCCGCTGTAGACAGCAGTGCTTGTGTGTGTACAAAACTTGCTTTCTGTGCAGGATGTATTACTCCAATGTGTACCCTTATCTGATGCATATATGTAAAGTATAGCTTGTTAAAGCCATGGAGAATGAACATTCCTTTCCAAGACATTTGGAAGCCGTGAATTCTTTGTGTAGACTTTGTGGTAGAAGGTCTAGGCGAGCAGTCAAAGACAAAAACAAATCCGTGTTTTTGTGCACTAAATACACCAGTGATATATTTTTGTGTTACAACATTGATGTGCTCAACGACCAGGAAGGGAAGCATTCTAAAACAATTTGTTGCTTGTGTCGTGCAAAGCTTGTCAAATTAAGCATTTGGCTTTAGTTTCTCCACATTTTCATCAGGTATTCATAGACTGTCACTCGTCCAAAAAATGAAACTGATCGGCCTATCAAGTTTAGACACAGCATCACAGTGACCCTGTAGACACACTCATTTTAAGCTATTTTAATGTGACACTAAGCCAAAACTGAATCTCTTAATAGCAAACAGTAAACCTCTGCTTTGTGCATTGTGCTAAAATTGTGATATTGTTAAAAACATTGACTGTATCGGTGAAATTCGCATACTTCATGTCGGCGTGCTCTGAATGGATTACCGTTTTCACTTGGCCCACCAAACCGGCTTTAGCAGGACTCGGGTATGTGGTTCATAAAGATTTTAGCATGGGATATGCCAGTTAAGACATCTGTTGACAGCACTGACTTTGTCTGAACTTTCCAAAAACTTCCGTTTTTGAACTGTGATGCGATGAAAAGTATGATAAACTAACGGAAGGCTGCATCTAATCCGTCTCCTAGTGATACTTTAAGCTAGTGCATGACAAACATCCACGCAGATTACCCCAGCATGTTTGGTGTCCAAAGATAGTACAATTTCTCCTCTACAAGACGATATATGTTCAAATAATCACTCACAACTGCAGGTGAACTAATTCCGGTTTACAGACAACATATGTAATTTACAGCTTATTCGCCGATGTATGCAGCAGAGGCTAAGAGCTAATCGGGGTCAAGCACAGTAGTACTGTAAACAAAGACGGCTGCTGCGCTATTCGTATCCCCAGCAGAAGCGAGACCGCACAGCTGGTGCCTTATCAGTGATGGTATTTAGCGCGCTGATAGTAAGAGGAAGTAGGCTGCCTCGCTATCTCAGTGCTTTCGCGAAGCCGATCTCTAAGTGTGCTGGCGCGCGCCGGCGGGCATAGAGCTGAAAACTAAAGAGCATAGGGTAAACTGCCGTGAACTCATTTTATGACAGTGTTGGAGCGCACCCAGATGTAATAGATCCTAATCAGTTTGAATATGATAAAGGACACTTATTTGTAAATACAGACAGAGGGAAAATAAATCTAACACATAAAAACAATCCTTCTAAGTTTAGAGCTTTAAGTACAATTAAAGGTGAAGTTGGTGGTAACTCTGGGTTGGCAAGGTACCTTGGAATTGGAGGGTCTCCTGTCACGCCACGTCATGTTAGTGTTCTTCACGACACACAAACAAAGTTGCCAACAGGGCAACAAATTGAAATGGCACCAGTAACAAGTCTACCAGAAATAGCAAACACAGTGATACAAGAAACTTCATTTACTGAAGGACAAATAAACGATGCTATGAAAACAATAGATGACCCACCTTTGTCAATGCGGGAGATTATAGGGTTGGATAAATCATTACAGACGATAAGAGGTGAGATGGTGAATAATGTTGCCAAACTGGGTGAGCTTGATAAACACATAGAACGTGAAAAAGATAAACTGGCTACCGCAGACAATGGGAATCTTGACACAGAAATGAAAGAAAGAATCCAACACAGATTAAACGATTTGCAGATAGAAAGATCAGGAAGGTTAGAAACAATTAGTATTGGAAGACAAAAACTAAAAACACAGGTCAACAGAATTAGAGAAACTATTCAGAAAATACTTCACGAAGACACTACTCTGGCTGAGAGATTGAAAACACTTTTCAGAGAACAAGGTATCACAATTGCTAGTTTAATTACTGCTCTTGGATTTATTATTAGTACTGTAGTGTTAGCTGTCTCCGGTGCTGGGGGCACAAGCGGTGGTGGGGGTCCAACCCCGGCACCGCCAGGTCCACCGGCCCCAACTGACCCAAAAGATTTACAGTCATGGGTAAAGAAACAGTTGTCTCATATTTCAGATCTACTTAAGAAATTGGCTCTGAAAGCAATGGATGCTTTGCCTGGCATAATTGGCACAGTTGTCAGTTGGATGATTACTACAGCAGCAAAGGTAGTTGGGTTTATGGCAGAACATGTGTGGGTATTTTTGGTTACAGTAGGAGGGTTGATGGTGGGTTATTTAATGAAACAGATAAAGAAGTAAAACCCCTAACCCCGTTAGGCCTATTACCAATGCTGTTCTCTCTGACTCATGTGTGTCCGGGGTTGACTGTACTGGTTGTATGGGTGCCGGTGTTGGGGCCAGGGCCGGGGCCGGGGGTGTTACCGTCTGTAATGGTTTTAATGACTGAACATGTGTGGTTGTTGCTCCTAAGTTTACAGATTGATTGAGTCCTAATTTTTGATCACGACCTGCAACAATGATTTCATTATTATAATTTGTTATTGTACCCATTTGGAGTTGAAGGTCAGATGGTAACATGTATAACCCGATGCCAACTACAAAGTCAACTTTTGATCTCGCATATCTGAGAACGTCTTGGTAACGCTGTATGCTTGATGGGAGATCAACCACTGAATTAATTGAATCTTCAAGATTTGCAAGAAACTGTTTTTGTGCTTCAAATTTACCACTTCCATTCAAAATATTTGATTTTGTTAATGATTGTGCTCCTAGTAAACACCAGACATATGTTCTGATTGACTCATTGACGCGCTCAACTCCCGCTTGAGTAAACCCGTCACTCTTGTCTAAAATAAATGTTGTCCAGGCATTAGACTGCTTCTGCTCAATGGAACCTATCCAGACTTGTGATTTTGATGAGAATGAAGTGTAACCAGGGTAGTAATCTTGAGGGTATTGTCTGTGACTGAAAGCGTAATACAATGTACCCATACCATTGTGATCATCAAGTTTTTGTGTGAAGTCATACCTGGGACCGGGGTTGATGTTAAACTCATTACAAATCCGTTCAAATGCTTTCATATCCATGGGGTTGTTATACCTGTTGAAACTGGATTCAGTTGGTAGTGGTGTATGCAGTTCTGACAAAATACGTCTAAGCTGGTAATAAACATGGAAACGGTAGACAGATCTAATAAGTTTGTTTGAGTGATTCAAGTGGTCTGTAAATGAAACACCACAGCCTGTAGTTGAACATAGTATTGCAAAGTTGAGTTGGTTTTGAAACATCTGTAGTGGACTTGAGGACCACTTTCTTGCAGTAGCATCATCTGTTATTGGAGGGTTTAGGTAATGGTCAAACGGGTTGGGTACTTTCACTTGAAATAAATCTTGTTCTGATACAGCAATATCAAGTTGATTTAGTTGAATTATTTTCTGTTCATAAGTAGGTGCAACATTATATTTGGCATTCACATTAAATTGAAATGCATTTGTAGTAACGCTTGTTGGTGATTTAAATTCCATCCTTTTTTTTATGAGATAATAAAAATGTTTATTACCTTAACAAATCTTGACACAAGCAAACCAGTGTGGTTAACTAATGGGATTGATAATCGTGATGGTAGCAAGGCTGTAGCTATCCATGAAAAGTTCTTTACAGTAAAATGGTTTAATGTAACAGATGATATAAATTATTATGTATCTGTTAGTAATGAATCCTCTCCTATTGAGAACCATAAAATAACATCTGGGTATTATGACTTTTGTACATTAGCTAACTGGTTTCAAAGTAAAATAAAAATTAAAGCAACTTTAAATCCAGCTAACTTACTTGTTACATTAGAATTTTCTTCTGAGCGTAGGATAACATTTTCAGATGATCTTCTATTATTACTTGGTTTAATAAATGAAACTGAAGCTAAAACAAAGCTTTGGAAAATAGAGATGATTGATGGAAAATTAACTGGAAAATATCCTGTTCATTTGTCAGTACATACAGTACTAAATGTTTATTTGAAAGAACTGAACACAACTGAGAATGTTCACAATGGAAAGCCTTCAACTTTGTTGAGATGCTTACCAGCTGGAACTGCTCCCTATTGCGAAAGTGTGGTTGTTAGATTTCCTGCACAGTTTAAGAAATTAGGTTCTAGTTTCTTTGAGTCACTGAGTATATCTGTAACTAATCAGGATAACAAACCAGTTGTTATGCATGATTTTAGTGTTGTGTTGGAAATTAAATAATTTTATTTTTGTTTATAAAAATGAGTGGTGGTCCAAAGCCGAGAATCATACCAGTTGCATGTCCAGTAACAGAGGTGAAAGATTTGGCAGACGTACAGGATTTTGAGAAGGAAGGGGAAATTGGAGAAATATATGGTTTTGAACTTGATTTGACTGGCATGTACAAGCGGAAAGTAATTGTCGACATGAAAGACGGTGAAAGACAGATTCCTAAACTTGGTCAGCTGCGTGATGTTACTGTACCAGTTGCACCTACTCTTGTAAATAATGTGCCCTACAACTTAATACATGTAGCTAATAAGTGGGTTGTTTCACCTGTGCCGGCACCAGCACCAACAATTGACTGGGACATAAAGATTGAATTTATTAGTCCTTATGTATACACTGATGACGAAGGCGCCTTAGTGTTTAGGAAGGTTGTTAAATGTGGGCCACTGATTGCAAGCCTTGTTCCAAGTTTTGCCCCAGACAACAATAGCAGAGATAAACTGAAAGTTGAAAATTATGAGAAACGACGGTATCTTCTTACAACTAGAAAGGGAAGATCAGATACTTCTGTTGTGTTTATGCCAGCAAGCTTAGTCGTGGCTAGAGAAGCGACAATAGTATTTGAAATTATCTTGAGATCTATAGCTTCTGTGAAAGAGGCAAATATAGCACAGGGAATAAAGCTTACATGGGATGAAACAGTATCAGAATCAACAAAGGTCTTTATTGCTATTACAAAAAGTGCTGATGTTATTAATGTTTCGAGCAGTGTTCCGGCTGTCAAGGTGGTTGTCGACAAAACAACTTTTGTTCGTCTAAGTTACATAAACCTTGAACACATTGATCTTGTTTCATTTTATTATGCCAGCAAATTGTATACTTTTGACGAGTTGCAAAATGTAATTGCTGATTAAATAAAAAATATTTGTCAATAAAAAAATATGGTAAACTTCTATCCACAACTACCGACGACGCTTGCACCTGAGACTGTGTCGTCGTTTGCGCTTGATCCACATATGCCAATTGCATCAGATAAAACATTACCGGCAGACGCATTCAGATTAAATAATATTACAGAAGCAATTAAATATTTGGAAAGTGAAGAAGCGAGGTACTCCAGATGCAAAAGAAGGTATCAGACCATTTTCAATTCTGTACAAAATACATCTATGGCTGTTGGTGCTTTTTCAGCTGGTTGTTCTGTAGGGGGTATTGTATTGATTTCAACTGGAATTGGAAGTTTGGTTTGGATCAGACTGGAAGGAGCTAGCATTGCCACAGGACTGGCTTGCTTTGGTTTGGATGCCATAAACAAGAGGTTTCACACAAAGTTAGAAAAACATGAAGCATTGAGTACGCTGGCAAGTGCAAAACTGAGTAGTCTTAAACTTATTATAAGTAAAGCGTTGCAGGACAATTTTATTAGTGACGAAGAATTTAAGCGAGTCCAGGATGATTTAAATAACTACAAACAAATGAAATCAGAAATACAAAATAAAATGCGTAGTCAGTCTCCCGTGAATGTTGAAGAACTGAAGGCTAGTTTTTTAGCAGAGGGAAAAAGGATAGGGGTACAGGAAACCACAGAAAAGCTACACAATCTTTTAGACAAATAAAAATCAGATTTGGTAATCGTTTAATAATGTCATACACTTCACAGAGAGATGTCATGCCACTTACACAGTTTAGGCCTGATTATTTAACCCCATCTGCACCACCGCCAGAGTACTACTGAGAAAAAAAGAGTTTTTTATTTTATTGTCCTTGTATCTTGACAAATCTGACCGAGTAAGTTGTGACTTAAGTCAAGTTGTTGTAAGAACTTATAAGAACTTACAGTAAGAAATTAATAAGTTCTTATGGTAAGTAATTAATAAGTTCTTATGATAACTAACTTAAAGGTTACCTCTGCAGGTTCCTAAAAGTTAGTTGTAACTTATTAGTAACATATAAAGTTCCACTGAAATCACTTAGACAGGTAAATGATTAGGTGTTCACAGAGACAATCTCTCTCTTGGCTTGACTTCGCGAACGAAGATTTTATAGGAGTTGCCCACGGCGTCTGCAGGCTTGTTCGTGGCTGCGGAGGCCAATCCGAGACAGGCAGGTTCGACCGCAGTGGCTGCAGGGGAAGGTATGGCCAGGGTTCTGAGCTGCGGCATCTCTGTTTTTTCTCCTGAGCCGCTTGTCCTTAAGGCTAGCTCTGTGAGAGTCCTCAAAGGAGACAGCTGCCTTGTAAATGGTGGAGCGCCAGGTGTCACGGTCCGCAGCAAGCGAAGACCACTGGTGGTGGTCGATTTGGCAGGCACTAAGTGACTTCTTGAGACAGTCTTTGTATCTCTTCTTTGGTGCCCCTCTGTCACGGTGTCCAGTAGCAAGCTCGCCGAACAGGGTGATCTTTGGTAGGCGATGATCCTCCATCCTGGAGACATGCCCCGCCCAGCGGAGCTGTGTCCGCAGCAGCAAAGCCTCGATGCTCACAGTTTCAGCCTGTTCAAGGACCTCGACGTTGGTGACATAGTCACTCCAGTGAATGCCCAGGATGGTACGCAGGCAGCGCTGGTGGAAGCGTTCGAGGAGTCGTAGTTGGCTGTGGTAGAGGGCCCAGGACTCGGAACCATACAGCAGGGTGGTGAGGACCACAGCTCTGTACACGCTGATCTTGGTGCCTGTTTTCAGCTGTTGATTGTGCCACACCCGCTTGAAAAGTCGCCCGAAAGCGCTGTTCGCTTTTGCCAGCCTGCTGTCAAGCTCCTTGTCCAGCTTGGCGTCCGACGTGATAATGCAGCCAAGGTAAGTAAACTGGTGCACTGACTTTAGTTCAGACTCGCCAATGGTGATGTGAGGAGGGCGATACACTGTCTTGGGTGCCGGCTGATGGAGGACCTCTGTCTTTTTCAGACTGACCTCGAGTCCAAAGAGCTGGGCAGCATCTGCGAAGCAAGACGTGATGCGCTGCAGGGCTCTCTCTGTGTGTGCAACGAGGGCAGCATCATCAGCAAAAAGCAGCTCACGAATCAGTTGGTCTAGGGGTTTCGTGTGGGCCTGCAGTCGTCTGAGGTTGAACAGGCTGCCATCGAGATGATACCTGATGTACACTGCATCGTCATCATCGAGGTCCACTGTGGCCTGCTTCAACATCATGCTAAAAAAGATGGTGAAGAGGGTCGGTGCCAGCACGCAGCCCTGCTTTACGCATATAGAGATAGATACTAAGAGATTTAAAAGATAATTAGATCAATAAGGCCGCATCGGTCATGCTCGTCAGTTTTTAAAAATCAAAAGGTTGATTGGGTAATAACGGGGGCGTAATGGGGTCAAAAATTTTAATATTAAAAATGACGTAATTTAATGACGGATGCGGCTTTATTGAATTCATTGCCTTTTAAATCTCTTAGTATCTATCTCTCGGTCAGGTAGCACTCTTGGCTCTGTGATCATCGGAAAATCCGCGGGTCAGTGGTGGCATGCGTCAGTCTATAATGGCAGGTTGGCTTACTTGGTGCCTCGCCTGTCGCCGGCTCAGTTGTACAGGAAGTTAATACCCAGAGGTGTAGTTTAGGTTACGTCCCTCTGGATCGGACGCGCTTGGCAGTGATTGTATCAGACCATCATTTTAGGTGTGGATCGTGAAAGAAGAGCACAGTGCATTATTGAGAACATTATTGTCCTGTTCAGTAAAGGCGTGTGTCCATGCAGCGACGCACAACTGCGTGAAAGTGGTGGTGACAGCGACAAAAATCGAGCGGGTGTACATACAAATAAAGAATGAGTGGGTTTGGTTTTTTCGATTAACTTGAAAGAGACGCATAGGCGGAGCTGCAAGCGACAGCGATGTGACGAAATTGTTATTGCCCCCTGGAGAGATAAAGCTGTGATTTCGCAGTGAGGAGAGCGTGGCTTTCAGCATGCGACACAGTTTTAACTCATTCAGCCCCGACGCACTACAAGCTAATCTGGCACTACCCTTCAATTATCATGGTCGATCCATCTCCTACAACTGGTGCATAGTTGTTAGATGACCAAAATTTGGGAAATACGGTCTTGGGGTTGAATGAGTTAACAATTCGAAACAACATACACATGGGGCGCGAGTCCGCCTATCACGTCGCTATGTGGAAACACACGAAGCGTTTTGCGCCTGCCGTTCAGCTACGTTTTCTCGAGTTCCACGATGAATTGGTCGATAACAGCCATGTCCAATGACATGTGTCAGATAAATGTCAGTTAACGCATTCGACACGTACTGCATTCGGATACACAGCTTTATGATATGACACATACCCGGATGCGGCCCGTCTCGAAAGAGTTAACTAGATCTACAGGCAACGACTATAAAAAAACCTAGAGAGTAGGGTTTCTAAGGTCCACCCCGCCCCCCTCCCCCCACCCCGGCTCCCTACCCCCCCCCCCTCCCTCTTTGTCGTTGTCGCTGACTGAATTTTATTGTAAGCAAAAGCTGTCTGTTGGAACTATAAAAGAAATGCGACATTTTTGGGATCATCGAAAACACAGTGTTTCCGATGATTCCGGCCAAAAATGTCGCATTTCTTTTGCTCGACAGTATAGTTTACCAACTGTTGGATCATATGTTGACAAACACTCAGTGATTTCCTTTTCGGGTATTGAGAAACAATGGACACTCAATGAAGTACTTACGCTTGCTAATAAATGATACATGAATAAAATAAAAAAAAAAGTTTTCAACCCGAAAAACGAACCGTTCGTCTCCAGTACTCGAAGGCCATCGGGCTGAAGTCGACTTTGCCAGGACCCATGTCGACCGACTTGGGCCCTGTGACATTTTGCGTACTGGGCTTTTCTTTCTTGTTTTTTTTTTTTTCTTTCTGGAGATAGGTTCAATTGTTTGGTGTTGGTCGTTTCAAAGCGTGTTTCTTTCTTTGTTGGGTACCTTTTGCTTCAGTTTTACACGCTTAGCATTCACCCTTTTGGCCGGTCTTGATACCAAAATCAGGCAGCTCTGACCTGTTCAGTGCCGAGAAAATTGGAACACCACCTAACTGCAAGAGGTGTAGATCCTCATCAGCCCCCGCAGTTGCGGGGGCTCAGTGCGAGGGCTCAAGAGGATCTATGCCTCTCGCTAAAAGTAACACCACTTTGAATCATGTTCCGGGGACAGATAGGGTATTTTAACTCATTGTGCCCGAGGTACGAAATACCCACATTTTGGAGTTATCCTCTGAGGACTGCATTACAATTCAGGAGACAGATCGACCATGATAGTTCAAGGGTGGTGGCAGAATAGCTTGGCGCCTATAGGCCACTACCCTTGAACTATCATGGTCCAGCCATATCTTGCTGTGGTGTGTCGCGGGCAGAATGAGTTCAAGTATCATCACGTGTAAATCTAAGCACCACTTGTGTTCATTATGCCTTGTCGACACACCTAATGAACTTTAACAGCAGTTTGGACAGGCAGCAAACACACATGCGTAGTCGCGTTTATTTATTCTGCGCACCCGTTGGCGCAACTCATGGCGTCGAGACCTCCAAGCAGACATCAAGAGACTGGGAACCACCTGGAGTAGAATCGAAGGAGAAGCACAGGACAGGAGTTGCTGGAGGTCTCTCGTCGACGGCCTATACCCGGGTAGGGGTGACAGGCGTAAGTAAGTAAGTAAGTACCCGTTGGCGCGTCAATCTATTTTTAGCGGTTGCTCGTACTGATACCCGTTGTATTTATAGAACAGAGTGGAGTCATTGTCAGGTTACTTGATATTAAGACGAACTGTGCTGAACTGGATTGTCCTGTGTCTAAATGAACCATAATAATAATAATAATAATAATAATAATAATAATAATAATAATAATAATAATAATGCCGTTATTATATGTGTGCTTTTTCTCCATTTTTGGGCGAATCGACTCAAAGCGCCGCGAACTGAAACCCAACACGCACACTCACGTGACGGACACGGATTTACGCCGAAGACAAACACAGTACAAGACAGACGAAGGGCCAGTTCAGCTACTGAAGTTACAGAGATTTTTGATAGCTTGTATTTGAAATTTTTAAAGTGGCCTGAAACCGGTACCAAAGTGTATACCTGTGTGTAGTGTTTCATAACCATCTGTTACAAAAGTGCATATTTGAACAGTTACGTCGGTAGTGTGACTTTAACGAAGATTGCAGAAACAGTCTGCGCACAGTGGCACTGAAAGGATTAACAGCCTTGCCTCTCGCCGTCGATCAAAGAAAACTCCCAACAAAGGAAGAAACACGCTTGGAAAGGAAAACCACAGCACAAACCGTGTGCGCTCGTCCTTTTCGAGCGTGTTTCTTTCTCTTTTGGGATTTTTCTCGCGACCTCACACGCTCGGCAATCACCTCCTTGATCACTGGATGACGGTGATAGCGATATGGCGTGCTGACAGCCATTAGGAATGAGTGATAAGAGGGTCAGAGCCCATGAGTGACGGTGTCTTGCCAATGATCGTATTTCGTGCCTAGGCGCTCATTCAGAGTGAGTTATTGAGAGTCGGAGTTCACTCTCGGTATCACCATTTTCAACCTATATGCCATCGTGCACCGGCGACGTGAACTGGCCTCAACTTTGATGATGATGATGATGACAATGATGATGATGACGACGATGATGATGATGATCATCATCATATTGTTATTACTATAAGTAGTAGTAGTAGTAGTATAAGTAGTAGTATTATACAGGACGTCTTGTTGTTGTTTTTTAACAACACTGTAACTTTGGCACAGATCTTGAAATTAAAGCGTCTTTTAATTACTAGCTTTACCTTAACATATCTAGATGAGCTGGGTGGACTAATGATGATGATGATGATGATGATGATGATAAATAATAATAATAATAATAATAATAATAATAATAATTATTATTATTATTATTATTATTATTATTATTATTATTATTATTATTATTATTCAGGACCTCTTCTTGTGTTTAAAACACTTTAACTTTGGCACAGATCTTGGTTGTAATTTCATCTAAAGCATCTTTTACATTACTAGCTTTACCGGCCTAGGGGAGCTGGGTGGCTCGGTGGTGGAGCGGTCGACTATGGTCCGAAAGGTCGCGGGCTCAAAACCAGCTGGGGTCAAAATATTTGTTCTGACCCTAATCGGAGCTCCGTCTTTGAAATCACCTTCGTGGTGGACAAAAGACGTTTAAATCCTAACAAGTTAAACTTTCTTTCACTTAACCTATCAGCCCCTAAAGCCGCATTTCCCAAAATTTAGAGGTGTCACTTAACGACTATGTACCAGTTGCAGGAGATGGATCGACCATGAGAATTGAAGGGTGGTGCCGGATTAGCTTGGCGCCTGATGGCGCCAAGCTAATCCGGCACCACCCTTCAATTCTCATGGTCGATCCATCTCCTGCTGTATTGCGTCGGGGCAAAATGGGTTAGTTAACAAAAGGCACTCGATCTTGCATGCGACAGATGGACGACCAAGCATTCACAGCAATCATTATACACGAAATAAGATACGATGCAGATGTGAATATGATTGTGTGACCAGTCGATCGTTATCCTCAACATTAAGTGAGATTTTGTTTGAGACAAACGACTCCCAACAACAAACGAGAGCTATGACGCGGCGGATAATGACCTTCAGCACAGAAAACACTCCAAACATCTCCAAGAGGCAGAGAAAAAGAGTTCATTGATTTAGGAAATAAACAAAATAAAGAAAATAAAAAGATATATATATATATATATATATATATATATATATATATATATATATATATATATATATATATATATATATATAATATATATATATATATATATATATATATATATATATATATATATATATATATATATATATATCTTGGCTTGACTTCGCGAACGAAGATTCTATAGGGCTTGCCCACGTCGTCTGCAGGCATTTTCGTGGCTGCGGAGGCCAATCTGGGACAGGCAGGTTCGACCGTGGCTGCAGGGGAAGGCCTGGTCAGGGTTCTGAGTTACGACAACTCTGTTTTTTCTTCTGAGCCGCTTGTCCTTAAGGTTAGCTCTGCGAGAGTCCTCAAAGGAGACGGCTGCCTTGTGAATGGTGGAGCGCCAGGTGTCACGGTCCGCAGCAAGCGAAGACCACTGGCGGTGGTCGATTTGGCAGGCACTAAGTGACTTCTTGAGACCGTCTTTGTATCTCTTCTTTGGTGCCCCTCTGTCTCGGTGTCCAGTGGCGAGCTCGCCGAACAGAGTGATCTTGGGTAGGCGATGATCCTCCATCCTTGAGACGTGCCCCGCCCAGCGAAGCTGTGTCCGCAGCAGCAAAGCCTCGATGTTCACAGTTTCCGCCTGTTCAAGGACCTCGACGTTGGTGACATAGTCACTCCAGTGAATGCTGAGGATGGTACGCAGGCAGCGCTGGTGAAAGCGTTCGAGGAGTCGTAGTTGGCTGCGGTAGAGGGCCCAGGACTTGGAACCGTACATCAGGGTGGTGAGGACGACAGCTCTGTACACGCTGATCTTGGTGCCTTTTTTCAGCTGTTGATTGTGCCACACCCGCTTGAATAGTCGCCCGAAAGCACTGTTCGCTTTTGCCAGCCTGTTGTCCAGCTCCTTGTCCAGCTTGGCGTCTGACGTGATGATGCAGCCAAGGTAGGTAAACTGGTGTACAGACTTCAGTTCGGACTCGCCGATGGTGATGTGGGGAGGGCGATGCTCTTCCTTGGGTGCCGGCTGATGAAGGACCTCTGTCTTTTTCAGACTGACCTCAAGTCCAAAGAGCTGGGCAGCATCTGCGAAGCAGGACGTAATGCGCTGCAAGGCTTTCTCTGTGTGTGCAACGAGGGCAGCGTCATCAGCGAAGAGCAGCTCACGAATCAGTTGGTCTAGGGTTTTCGTGTGGGCCTGCAGTCGTCTGAGGTTGAACAGACTGCCATCAGGTATCGTCTCGATGGTCTCGATATATATATATATATATATATATATACATATATATATATATATATATATATATATATATATATATATATATATATATATATATATACTTTTAAGAAAGGCGTCGCCCAAAGCCAAAAATGCACTCAGTCAGATTAGCTCCAAGGGACGTAATTTTTCATTTAATTCTGAGAATGCTCTTGCCATGGAATTCCAGGCTGGTAAGCTTGCATTGTGTCGTCAGGACATCAGCTGCCCTTTTTGTGACTGCATCGCTTCGGAGATCTAGAAAGCTTTAGGGATACAATCAGCGCTGTACTAGTGATGCTACCAGTAAATTCTGGATGCGGCTTCTAGTACATGCGCTGTGTTTGCAATTTTCAGGTTATGCAGTATGCCTACCTGAAAAACCCATCCCCACCCCACCCACTCCCACCCTTGGGGCGAAACCGGTCGTAGGCGGCAAAAACAAAAATCTACCCAGCAGGTCCAAGATCTGTTTGGGAATATTCATGTACTACTCCCCTCTCGGGGGAAGGTCAGGATATTCTTCAGCGGATTGCGGGGCGCCTGGGGGTAGTCCGGTAGTCCCCATTGCTATATGCAGTAGGTGTTCAGTGGAAGGCTAAAAAAGATAGGTCTGTCATTCCTTCTCTCCCACTACCCTTTCTTTCTAGATCTCGTGAGCGATGCAGTCACAAAAAGGGCAGCTGATGTCCTGATGACACAATACAAGCTTACCAGCCTGGAATTCCATGGCATTAGCACAGCAAGTGCATTCTCAGAATTGAATGAAAAATTTGCATGGCGGTGGTTTGCAGATATTAAATACAAGGTAGGTAAAGAATATATATATATATATATATATATATATATATATATATATATATATATATATATATATATATATATATATATATATATATATATATATATAATATATATATATATATATATATATATATATATATATATATATATATATATATATATATATATATATTCTTTACTTATGACAAAGGCGACGCCCAAAGCCAAAAAATGCACTTAATCAGAGTAGCTCCAAGGGACGTAATTTTTCATTAAATTCTGAGAATGCTGTGCTAATGCCATGGAATTCCAGGCTGGTATATATATTTACTTACCTACCTTGTATTCTTGTATTTAATATCTGCAAACCACCACCATGCAAATGCAATTAATTTAGTGTCCAGATCATCCTATAAGCATATGGCTTGTTTTGATCTGATGGAAATTGCTGTATATCCTCTTATGCATTTTGCAAAACAATAAACTATTTAAACCAACATGAGGCATAGATCCTCATGAGCCCAGAGAGGGCTCATGAGGATCAATGTCTGTTGAAGATGTCTGGAGTGTCCGGGCTCATAAGGATCTATGCCTCTTGGAGGTGTTTGGAGTGTTTATCCATGCTGGTGGTACCAGCTGGTTACATGTCGTGATTTCGCTCTCATTCTTTGTTGGGAGTCGTCCGGAGTAAACTTAACCTCTTTATCATGAGAACGTGTGCGCGTTGACATAAACCACCACTACAGTAACACGACGAGCAACGCCCGAAGAAGAGAAGCATCGATCCTCATCAGCTCCCGCAACTGCGCTCAGTCAGTATGACCATTCTCAACCGCCGATTTACCCTTGTGCGCCCAGCGTCAAATGTAATAATACTAATAATAATAACAATAATAAAAGTGATTGTGATAATACTACTACTACTACTACTACTACTACTAATAATAATAATAATAATAATAATAATAATAATAATAATAATAATAATAATAATAATAATAACAACAATTTTAAAAAACACAATAAGAAAATATAATATAATTTTAAGAAAATTCATGCGGTTGTTATAAAGGCGCTTTATCTTTGATAAGTCAAAGCCGCCGCGAACTCAACCCAACACACAGGCTCACGCGAACACGTATTCACTCTGAAGACAAACACAGTATAGACAAGGAAAATACAGACGGCCAACACGTTAAACGTTTAGGGCTTAATGTCTTTGTCCACCTTGAAAGTGAATTCAATCAAAAACGGGGCACCGAAATAGGATCTGAACAAATTTTGACCCCAGCTAGATTCGAACCCGGGACACCTTTCAGTCAAGACTCGAACGCTCTACAACCGAGCCACCCAGCTCCCCAGGAAGCACAGACCAGTCACTTGTTGCGAAGGGTCAGCTCAGATATTGAAGTTCCGTAAATTGTGATTGATTGTGTTCGAAATTATACAGAGGTCCGAAACCGGTACCAAAGTGTATGTGTGTGTGTGTGGGGGGGGGGGGGGGGGGAGGGAGGGAGGGAGGGGGGAGGGGGAGGGAGGGGGTTTGCAGGAAGAACCAAAATACAAGGAGAAATAACCCCCCCCCCCCCCCCCCCCTGACGGTCCGCTCGAATTATCCTATTCCCATTACATCCTGAGGCTGATTTTTTTTAAAAAATGTCGGCCTTATTGTCGTCTGATGGCTACAAGTACAGATTAGGAGGTCGATCAATCATTTTAGTTCAAGGGTGGCGCCAGAATAGCTTGGCGCCTGAGGCGCCAAGCTATTCTGGCACCACCCTTGAGCCATCATAGTCAAATTAATTTCAACACTAGTGTATCAGGGTTAACATAGGCGCAATACGAGAGGAGAAAGTCCTACGAACCAGGGGCCAGCTGCACGAGTGAGCAGAGCACCTTGCTTAGCGGCTGGCGCCAGCTAAGCTCACTCATGCAACTGGCCCCTGGGATCGAACCTCGTGCCTCTCGCATTGCATGTGACAGGCGCTTTACCGCTGCGCCACGTTCACCGTCACCAAACAGAAGCAGTCCCTATTTTCATCGAGACTGAGACAGTTACATCAAAGACTGAAAACAGCAAAAGACATTCTCATGCAGGTGAAGTTTCTTCGACACTCAGTCCTTCGGGCTAGTTGCATGAGTGAGCTTAGTCCTGCGCCAGCCACTAAGCAAAGTGACCTTGCTTAGTGGCTGGCGCAGGACTAAGCTCTCTCCTGCAGCCAAATTCGGGACTTGGGAGAAGTCGTCTGAAGTGCAAACCTCAATTAACTCATTCTACCCCAAGACCGAAATTCCCAAATTCTTAAGTCGTCCTCTGAAGACTGCGTTGCAGTGCAGGACACAGATCGACCATGATAGTTAAAGGGTGATGCCAGAATGCGCCCATAGGCGCCATGCTATTCTGGCATCACCCTTGAACTATTATGGACGATCTTTATCTTGCTGCGGTGGGTCTGGGGTAGAATGAGTTAAGGAGGCATACCATTTTTTTTTTATACACCGCAAATCAGGAGGCAGATCGGCCGCGGTTATTGGTAGTTCTAGTCTTTGGCAGTAGG
Organism: Semisulcospira habei; assembly: GCA_036245525.1. Classification (NCBI taxonomy): domain Eukaryota; kingdom Metazoa; phylum Mollusca; class Gastropoda; family Semisulcospiridae; genus Semisulcospira; species Semisulcospira habei. Next base: position 214,032,919 of record BTPG01000002.1, on the reverse strand, counting down.
TGCCCAGAGGGCCCAAGCTGTTCTGGCACCACCCTAGAACTAACACGATAGATCGGCTACATCCCCCTGCTGCGGTGTGTCAGGGCTGAATGGTTTAACCCCTTGACTGCCAGTGGTCGCGGATTGTGTTTCTGAACTGAATCTTCGTTAATCCGATGCCTCCCAAAAAGACCAAAGCCGTCCAACGAACATGGATACAAAGAGGCTTCAGCAAGAGGCATAGTTCCTCATGAGCCCCCGCAACTGCGGGGGCTCATGAGGATCTATGTCTCTTGCAGTTGGATCGTTTGCTCGTTTTGTCGGCAGTGGTTTTCAGGGTGATGACACCGGCGCATTCCGTACGGAGAAGATGAAAACAAGTTCCGCAAAGCAAACCGCAGAATTCCTTCATCAAGTAAATCGCTCGTGCGCGCTGCTGTAATTTCTTTCCCCTTTCTGTACAACCAGAAACAGTTCAAACTTTCTTAACAAACCTCGGCCAAATTTCTCAGCCTACTGAACAATATACAAAAAGAGTATCGAGCTAGGATTCTCACGAGACAATTACAACAGACCTGCTGCCAGCTAGAGTCGGAGATCATCAAGAGCCCTCGCACAGGGTGAGGAGGGGAGGAGGGGGTGGGGGGTGGGGGGGGGGGGGGGCTCACTGTGATGAGGATCCAAGCCTCTGCCTTTCGGGTCGCAGCGTTCACCCTTAACTTAAGAAACATACAGGTTAACATATCAGTTCAACTTTTTAAGACACGTTAATCACATTTTCGTTTGGCTCACATCCTTTTCAAAGATAAACCAGAACCACTTGCACTTGTTGTATTTATATCATGGGGCAATGAAACCCCGTCACTGACAGTGATCGCATATTTCGAGTCTAAAATTTAGCGAGAGGCGTATACTATTATCCTCTCCCCCTCCCACCGCAACTGCGGGGGCCCACGAGGATCTACCCAATGCGCAAAAGGCCATCGGGCCGACGTCGGCCGCCAACGGCGTCCGATTTAGGCCCGATGCCCTTTTGCGCATTGGGTACATCGCTTGCATCTGGATCGCGCTTATCACTTTTTCTCGTCAGGAAAAGCATTTATGTTTTCGTTGCTCATTCCCATTAAGATTAGATAAACCAACATCATCAGCAACTGTATCTGTGAAGGTTACATTGACGTCATTACTCTTAATCTGTATGCTGCTCGGTGATTTTTAGACTTCACGGCTTTAGGCCGTAGGATTCAAATCACAAGTCATGCTAGGTGCGGCCCATGAGGATCTACGCCTCTGCATTCGGGTGACAATGTTTATCGAAGGGTGCGTGCAGGTAGCATTGATATTGATCAGTTCAAACATTTTACGAGAAGCAGCAGTCTCTGGTTTATTTTTCCTTAACCCATTTCTTCCTGATACACCCAGTGCTTGAAATAAATTTGACTGATAGTTCAAGGGTGGTGTCAGAATAGCTTGGCGCCTCATGCGCCAAGCTGTTCTGGCACCACCCTTGATCTACAACTGTTGATCTGTCTCAGTCCTAATCTGTGATGTAGCCTTCACAGGACAATAAGCAAATTTGACAAAATCAGCCTCAGGATGTAATGGGTTATCTATTAAGTATAAGATATACGATTATATGAGTATAGAGTGGCTTCAGTCATAGAAACGAAATCACTGTCGTTTGTATCTGAAATGGGCTGGGCATGTTAAATTGACCTACTCCTTTCTTTCGTGAAAACATCCAGACCAAACAAGCGACTGCCAAGCGTGTAAAATGCAGAGAAAATCCCGGGAAACGAGAAAGACACACGCTATGGAAGACTTTTACAACACGATTGATTATTTTGGGGGTTGAAGGCCCACTACCGCCGTAACTGTTCACAGATACACTTCTGTAACAGATTGTTACGAAACACTATTTACAGGTCCAGCTATAGTTCATTCGGCAGATACAGGACAATCACGTTCAGCACACGTCGTCTTTATTTCAAGTAACCTGACAATGACTCCACTCCGTTCTAGAAATAAAACACTATCATTGCGAAAAACAGCTAAAAATAGACTGACACGCAAATGGCAGCGCAGAATAAATAAGTGCGATTATGCGTGTGCTTTTGCTGTGTGTCCAAACTGCTGTTAAAGTTCATTATGTGTGTCGACAAGATATAACAAACACAACTGGTGCTGAAATGTGTCTTCAGATTTATGCGTAATGACATTTTAACAATTTTGTTTTTCAAGTTAGACATGTGACAAATACACAATGTGCTGCTTGTACGTTCTTTTGGTGCCCGAGATGCTAACTGAAGACATATGACCTACCGCATAAACTCGCCCGTATACACGAACATAAATTTAGACGTACTTGTTGTGTCCCTCTAAATTTCAAATTGGTTGTCTCTCTCGATTCGCTACCGCTGAAAGCGGTAGTGGCAAATCGAGGGAGACAACCAATTCAACTAAATTTGAATTTAGAGAGGCCGTTCAAGTTACTCACTGAGCGCCCTAAAACCCCTGTTCCGCAGAGGAACACACATGTAAATTTACAACAACAACAACAACAACAACAACAAAAATGCAGAGTTGTTTACTAGTCCCTACAGCTTGCTGGGCACATAATTATCAACTGACAAGTTCCTCTTGCGCAAGTCCGGGAGCGCACTCTGATGGCTTTTTTCCCTTCTGGACAGTGGATAACAGAAAGCATTTCGACAGCAGAAGTATGTTTGTCCATTTTTGGCAATCGCAATTCTTGTGATGATTAATTCTGAGCTGATTTCCCTGGGGAAAGCGCTTCACCACAGTTCAGCTTCGCAATGTGACCCCCCCCCCCCTTTTCCCCCTAGTTTAGTTTAGCCAGAAGTCAACGGTACTGGAATTCCTGCCAGTGACGTCCGGTCCCCGATTTTTTTGGGGTGTGTGTAACATGCACAGCGATGACTTTGAATAGAGTGCGGTTTAGATCCAACCCCGTTTCAACCGTGCTTCGGACCACGGTTGAACTCTATCCTGCTCCAACCCGGGTTGGGTGAAGTGTAAACGCCGCTCCAGTCAGTTGTATTCTGGGTCAGTTGTAGTATTCTGGTTCAACCCGGGTTAATGTGCAAGCCGGCGTTAACGGCCTCAATATCTTTTTCATAAACGTTCTTAGTATGCCTTGAAATAATGCTGAACAAGAGAGCTAAGTTAAATTATGGAGTTTGTATATTGTAAAATGCTCTTCTTCTCCTTTGTACGCATGAGAGTTCCTTCCGTTACACTCAAAAGGCAGTGGAAAACCTCTGGTACGTGTCATGGCCATTGTGAAATGAAGGGCATACAAGTTATAGTTGAGGCAAGACAACATTGATAACCAGTTGTATAGGCGAAATTTTGCAATCAAAGCCCGCCACGAAGCAAATCGCTTTAAGCAACCGGTCCTCGGGCCGACGTCGTCCTCAAGACAGCGTTGTAATGAGTGTTCAACTGTCAATAAAAGAGACACCAAACTAATTTGGCACCACGAAATGTCTATGGGAGACGTCGGTACCAAGCTAATTTGGCCGCTGTGCCGCGGACTTTAAACTACCCGCGGGAGGGGCGTCGAATCCATCGCGACAAAAACCGCTACCGACACGCAAAGGGTTAAGATCCTCTGCCTCCACTAATGAACTGTCGATAAGACTGGCGCCAAGCCAATCTGCATTTATTAAGCAGTCAGAAAAAAATCAGTATGATCCAACTGCAAGAGGCATAAATCCTCATGAGCCCCCGCAGTCGCGGGGGCACATGAGGATCTATGCCTTTTGCTGACACCACTTCCAAGCGTATCCGCATTCCTGGGGCTCAGTCTTTGGCGTTGAACTAAATGAACACGGATTTCAGAAACATTATCTAGGGTCAGCTGGAAGTGATGCCGTGACGGTAAATTCATATCAATTACTCAAGCTCTGCCGAACGCACAGTTAAGCTATCGTGCACATGCCATGGGCATTTGTGTACACATGCTGGTTTGTGCGCACACTATCGGCATTATTTCATCAAGCCATCTCCCATAACAAACAAAAAACAAAAAAAATGATAACTTGTAAATATATATTGTTTTCATCCCCACGTCACACGACCAATCCTCTTTTAGAGCAAACCGGTTGTACCGCATGACCGAGCTACAAAACCCCGTTTAGCGACTACTATGGCGGACTTTCTGTAGCCCTCTTTCTGACGCGTCTTGTATGCCTGTTTTGTTCTATAAAAGATCACCAAAACGTTCTAAAGTACAAAGTTACTTAGTGTTGTTCGAAACAGCAGGCACACTACTGAAGTTGTTTGTAGCACACATCCGTCTGCAGCCGGTGTGTAACAGACCACTAAAGAAATAATCTTTGTGGAATCGAAAGCACATGAGCACTCCTGTGTACTTTTTTTAATTGAAGAATTTTTACATTTTTTTAGGCAAAAAGCCACGCACCTCTTCCAATGATAATTTGTAGACAACGCTGCTAGACATGCAGACGGCAACATCATGAAAGACTCCTATGTTACGTCATAAGTCTATTATGTACACACGTATATCCTTTTGACGTCAGTCATATCAGTTAGTTAGTTAGTTATTTGGGTTTAACGCCGAGCAGGCGACTAAGGCCATCTCAGGGCGGGATGGGTAAAAATCTGGCCAGCCAGGCTAAAAGGAAGGTCTTAAGATATAAATATATATCTTTAAAATATTTTATGCTAAAATGTCGCACAGGTCTTTAAAGCCGGGAAACGCCTACAGACTCTCCAAAAGGTCAAAATAATAGACTTAATATAGACTATGAATGCTCAAATCTTATTAAAAAATATTGCACTCTCTCAGAAAACTGAAAACATCCCGGAACAAAACCTTCAAGGAGTCTACTGTGAAGTGTTTATATCTTGTGTCAGTTAGATCGACACAAAACAGCAAAACGTGTTTAACAGAATACTGCTCGTCGCAGGCATAACCCCATGGACGCTCCTCGGCCTGTTTTCGGTAAATAAGCCGGAGAGCGTAACATACGTGTGCCCGATGTGGAGCCGAGCGGCAAAGACAGCCTCCTCACGGCGGCTGCCAGTCATATTAGGCGTGATTCAGGTCAGAAGATTTCAGCTTGATTTCTTTTCCGAAAATAGAGCAGGAATGAAAACAAATACCTTATCACTTATTGGTAGCAGGGGTTTGCTACACGGGCCCTTGCAGGTCTTCGGGAGGTCAAAGGAACCGGCCATTGGGGGTACAATGGTACCTTTGGCCTCCCTCAGCCATACAAGCGTCAGTCAGTGCAGCAAACGCCTGCTACCAATAACTAATAATATACTCGTTACAGCGGAGCGCCGCATCAGGCGTCAGTGAGAAACTCGGTTTCATGATGGGAGAATTCGCCGGCTGGAAATGCGGCCACTGAGCTGAAGGCGCCGAATTTCATGATCATTTTGCTGAGATATACGGCACGTACCCCAGTAGCAAAACGTCTTCGTGCCCACGACGGCCGCAGTAGGCCCGCCTGGCTTGTGCAGATCCGGCACTGCGGCTGTTGTGGGCCCGACTAGGACCTTTGTAATAGAAGTGGTATAGATGTGTGTTCAACGGAAAAACAGTAAACATCACATCTCTTTTACTGTCGTTATCCGCAGAAGATGGCATGGTCCATGGCAGTTCAAGGGTAGCGCCTGGTTAGTTTGGTACACAATAGGCGCCGCGGCCAAGGCCGGCCTAAGTCAGGCATCAGTTCCGGCCATGCCTAAACTGAGTGCCAGTCGGTTGTCCATCTAGCTCCTTCGACACTGCCGTACGTCAGTGATGCACGGTGTGAAAGACCAGGTGGCTTCAGTGTAGATTCACGCGTGACCCTGGCAAAGCATCAGGCTGAACTGCCAACCGTGAAAATAATTAACCGTGACGTAAAGATCACACTACTGACTAGAGCCGGTACCATGTAGAGACAAGCCAGGGGGCGGTCCGTGGCGCAGTGGTTAAGGCGCCTGCCACCAATGCCAAACTGAGGTGCGAGGTTCGAATACGGGTTCCGGCGTCGGACTTTTCTCCTCTGGTAAGTGTCACCGTTAATTCGGGCGGACCGTCGGGGGTTCTTTCTCCGGGTACTCCGGTTCTTCCCCCCCACCTCCACCCCCCCCCCCCCCCCACACACTTTGGTACCGGTTTCAGGCTACTTTACAAATTTCAAATACAAGCGATCAAAAATCTCTGTAACTTCAGTAGCTGAACTGGCCCTTCGTCTGTCTTGTACTGTGTTTGTTTTAAATGGCGTAAATCCGTGTCTCTTACGTGAGTGTGCGTGTTGGGTTTCAGTTCGCGGCGATTTGCCCAAAAATTGAGAAAAAGCGCCTATAGTAATAACAACGGTATTTTCCCCTGTGCCCTTGTGGAGAAGCAGAGCAGACCGCAGAGCACATCCTCCAGGACTGTGGGAACCACCAGCCGCTGAGGGAGGAGATATGGCCGAAGCCCGCCACTCTACAAGAGAAACTGTACGGGCCTGTGGAGGCGCTACAGAAGACCACAGATTTCATTTTGAGAGCCAAACTCCAAGTGTGACGGCGTTCGAGAAGAAGAAGATAACGGTATTATTATTATTATTATTATAGGGGCCAGGTCAGTTAATCCAGCACTAGCCTTAGGCTGTACGGTTGTCGGCGAGAGCAGGCAGTGTTATATTTTATTGGGAAACACTAAAACCAAATAAGGGGTGACCAGCCAGCGCATATAACCTACAATGAGCACTGAGTTCAGTAAAGAAAAAAACAACACTGATAATGCACAGTTCTCTCCCTTATCATTCCCCCCCCCCTCCCCCGCCACCCCCCCCCCCCCCCTAACAAGTTTCCCTTATCGCGCTACTTTTCTATGGTACTTTTTCCGTTGGAACGCATTTACTCACCCACCCCCCCCCCCCCCCCCCCCAGTGACACAGCTTCCCACTATATAAAATTAATGTTATTTTTGTCACCAGACCCCCTGAAGTCCCGTTGTACGACCCTATGGGGCCTCTCAGTAGTGACTTAGACTATAATAACAATAAATGCCAGTTGTCTACTCCTGCTCCAGGGAGAGCTTTCAGTGCGCAATGCCTGCTAGTTGGCCAATAAATTGGATTCTTAATGTCCTTTCTCCCTTAAGACTCTATTCCTTCAAAAGCCACCTGAGAACACGTAGGCCCTACGTGTACGCGGTGGGGGGGGGGGGGTGGGGGTGGGGGGGGGGGGTGAAGAAGTACCGTATGAAAGTCTTCCAGAGCCGTCCTTGCCGGCGCCGGCCCACCGGGGAACCGGCTCTTTCCGGCGTTAGCAAAGGAGAAGAAGAACAGATACGTCTGTGATTTTAGGCATTTCAACTTAGCCCCTGTGCTGTCAATGATCACGGATTTCGCGTCTGTGAAACCACTGCATATTAACCGGCATTAGCGTGAGGATAAAAACCGCACATGAAAATGTAATGGGTCCAACGAATGGGCATAACTGAAGAACATAGCACTAACACGGCGGCAAGAGCCTTGCAGCTGGACGGCCTTGGCAAGGCAGTTAAGTGGTAATTAATCAACAGTTAATTAGTCCTTGTGTGCTGCGCTATCGCGAAAAACTAAACATTTTTGAAGGGGTCCGGGATTTCGCAAGCCTCCCGCATTGCCTAGAAAAGGTCGCTATAGCATTAAACATCTGCGCGGGTGAAATCAACTGATTATTGAAGCCAGTAACATAATCTGGAGGACTGATATTGATGTAATTTATAGCAGACAGTTTAATTACCGGTATCGCTTTCCCTTTTTTGGCTCCTTGTCTTAACTCTTTTAGCCCCGGATCAGTATAGAAGGAGATGGCTTGATCATGATAATTCAAGGGTAGTCAGTGTCAGATTAGCTTGGCGGCTAAAGGCGCCGATATAATCTGGCACTACCCTTGAATTATCATAGTCAAGCAATCTCCTGCAACTGCATAGTCGTTAGGCAACACCTCCAAAATTTGAGAAATGCCGGGACCTAGGGGCTAAAAGGGTTAATTCCATAATGTCTAGCTTACATTGGACATAGTTTGGGTAATAACGTAAAACAAGAAAGAAGACCAAACCAAAAACAAAAACAAAAAAAAAAAAACATAATAAATGAGTGATAATACCGGTCATTATATAGGCGTTTTACCCAATTCAGCGAATCGGGTCAAAGCGCCGCGAACTGAACCCAACATGCACTCTCACGTGAAACACACACATTCACTCTGAAGACAAACACAGTACAAGACAAACACAGGACATTCATGTGGTGCGAGGGGTCAGCTCAGCCAGTACTGAGGTTTCGGAAATTGCGATCGCTTGTACCAATATGAAATTTATAAAGAAACCGGTTTCAAAGTGGAGGGGGAGGAAGAGCCGGAGTACCCGAAGAAAGACTGAACCCCCCCGACGGTCTGTTTAGACATAGACCAATTATTGCAATTGATTGTATAATTGGTCTATGGTTTAGAGGAGAAAAACCGACTCCGGAACCAGGTATCGAACCTCTCACAGCCTCGCTTTAGTATTGGTGGCAGGCGCACCATAGCACCTGTCCAACCCCCCCCCCCCCCCCACACACACACACACACATCCTCCCCCCCCCCCCTCTTCATTTCTTCTTGTGAAATTGTGTTGTTTCACTGACGAGATCTGAGGCTTTAATTTTGCAATACTGGAGATGCTTTACCCAACGCGCAACGGGCCATCGGGTCGATGTCGGTCGACCGGCCGATGGCCTTTGCACACTGGTTTACTTATGTGAAACGAACGCATATCGTATCAGGCTTATACACACTGTACACACGACGATCGGTACTGAGTAACTCACGACATACTTCACAGCGCGTATTAGTACTGGTTCGCAAATAGTTGTCAGCGTTGTTGTTGTTAGTTCAGCCGGCCTCTGCCATGCCCGCGAGGCAAAGCGAACGCTACCCACCTTGCCGAAGAGACATTTTAAAATCCTCATGAGCCGGCGCTGGATCATGGTACGAGTAGCACTGAGGTGAGGCGGATCAGTAGGCCTACTGACGAGAACTATCTAGTGCGGTGCTGTCCCTCTAACGGAGTGCTATTAACCCCTTAACTGTCGTGGCCACAAGGCGAACGATACACAGCTCAGTGCAAGAGACATAAACCCTCATCCCCGCTGTCGCGGGGGCTCATCATCATCTTCTTCTTCTCGTTCGCAGTGGGCTATACGGTCAGTCCAGCACCGGCGATGAATGACGTCGTTTTCTCCAGGTCTTCTCGACTGCCGTAGAGTTTGGTTTGCAGTGGAGTTGGCGACGGCCACACTTCTTTTCTTTCATCGTCCAGTAGGGGGCATATCTGGAGAATATGTTCCGCTGTTTGGTCTTCCTGACCACAGGCGCAGGTTGGTGATGGCGCCAGCTTGAGCTTTCTGTTCATGTGAGCGTTCAGTCTGTTGTGGCCGGTACGCAGTCTAATCAGGACGACTTGCTGCTCTCTGGTCATTGTTTGGTAGTCGTCTCTGTTTGACCTCGGCCTCATCAATGCTTTGATGATTGTCTTTTGCTCACTATAGCTGACGCTGTTTTCTTGTTGATCTTTTGTGGCTCCTTCTTTCGCCAGCTCGTCTGCCCTTTCATTTCCTGGTACCCCACAGTGAGCTGGTATCCACTGGAGAACAACTCTTCTGGTTTGTCTGACCTTCTGCAAAGCTCTGGTCAGCTGGGGGAGTTTGTCGTTCTCGAGGGCCTGGAGGACTGAAAGGGCATCGGAGAAGAAGACAACTTGATAGCATGGGTCTGTAGAATTCTTGAACCATGTAGGCGGCCTGCATAAGTGCTTCAGTTTCTGCTTTGTAGTTTGGCGCGGGCTCATGAGGATTTATGTCTCTTTTATGGTCCTGTGGCCGTTATGCCTACTTCTGTCCCATCCATATCTGTGTTTTTCACAGCGAATGTCAGTGGCTCAGTGTGGATTTGTTTCAGACGCGAAATTCGTGGTCTCAGTCTGGCAGCGAAGGGGTTTGGGCCGCACAAGAAGGTCATACTGATGTCAGTAACTCACTCGCACCTAAGACTTTGGCAACTTTAGGAGGCATCTGCAAAAGACTGACTCCTTCAAGTTCGCACCAGCTGTGAGACGGATCGTGACTGACAGGAAAACGCCAGATTAGTTTGGCGCCTTTCCAGGTGTCAGGCTAATCTGACGCTACTAGTACACTCAGTTGAACTATCGTGGCCGATAATCATAGTCTCCCAATGTGATACATGCGTGAATGGATTTCTTAATAACAGTACTTTTCCCCATATAAAAGACAATGCTTTTAATGAATGAATTGCAGTCTTTTGCCAGGAGAAGCTGGCCCACAAAGTGCGGCGGCGAGAATAGTCCATGCCACTGTGACATATCGGCGCTTTGTTTGTTTTTGGCCACGTCTTACAGCCATCTCGCTCCAGAGTGGCCTTTGATTGCCCTAAAATAATCGGCCCGTTTCATTGTTGTCACAGTCTTGCCTAAACTAAAACCAGACCAAATAAGGTGACTGCCAAGCGTGTAAAATGCAGAGAGGAACCCAAAAGGAGAAAGAAACACGCTTAGAAAAGACAGTTACAACACAATTTATTAATATTTCGGGTAAATACCCTACAGTAGACAAACAATAATGATCAGTCGCTACTTGTCACAGAAGGAATGTGGCAACCGAGAGTTGCCACATTAAAGTTCCCGGCGACACGTAGCGACTGACCTCTCTATTTGTGTGTTTGTCTATTTTGAAGAAGGGTGTTTACCCAAAATATTCATAAATTGTGTTGTAACTGTCTTTTCTAAGCGTGTTTCTTTCTCCGTTGGGCTCTTCTCTGCCTAAATTAAAACTTATTTTCTACCCTTCTTTACACTAATCATGTGAGTAGCCACACGGCGTAACACAGTTTTTTACTCTGCCCGTGGTATGCGTCGGGGAACTCTTCTGCGTAACTGTCCTACGTCCCAGTGCACAAAGGCCATCGGGCCGACGTCGGCCCGATGGCCTTTTGCGCACTGGGGTACCGGCAAAGGAGAAAAAGAGCCAGGACAGTCGGCTTTCATATTACGGCATTTAAACCTCACATGTAGTTAGGTCCTCTGTAAAGCATTACTGTCAGGCTGACATCTACATAATGTTTACATTTCATTCATGATATTAACCCTTATCATTCGGAATACACCGGTGTGTGAACTTAAGTTTGACTAAAATAGTTCAAGGGTAGTGTCAGAATAGCGGCTTGGCGCCTCTAGGCGCCAAACTATTCTGGCACCACCCTTGAACTAAAGCCATTGGTCTATATCCTTATCTGCAAGTACTATAATGTAGCTTGCATATGGCAGTGTACAAATTTAAAGCTTTTAGCCTCCTCTCTCTCTCTCTGTCTCAGTCTCTCTCTCTCCCAGGCTCTCTCTGTCTGTCTGTCTGTCTGTCTGTCTGTCTGTCTGTCTGTCTCTCTCTCTCTCCTCTCTCTCTCTCTCTCTCTCTCTCGCTCTCTCTCTCTCTCTCTCTCTCTCTCTTCTCTCTAAGGCCTGCGTGCCTACTGTCGTCATCCTTAGAAAATAAAGTTTCAATTAAATTCAGTTCAATTCTCTCTCTCCTCTCTCTCTCTCATCCTCTCATCTCTCTCTCTCTCTCTCTCTCTCTCTCTCTCTCTCTCTCTCTCTCTCTCTCTCTCTCTCTCTGTTGAGCAAGTCAAGGAACAGCGTGTGCTTGGAATCATCATTGATGACAAACTGTGTTGGCAAAGCCATATTACCAAAGTGTGTAAAACATTATCAAAAAATTATTCTTACTGTCAAAATTAAGATTTTTTACTAACGAACCAACAAGGAAACTTTTTTACTGTGCCCATATTCAGCCACATTTGGATTATGCCTCCTCAGTTTGGGATGGGAGTAGGCCTAGTGATGCTAATCTCAAAAAGATGAATTCGCTTCACAGGCGGGCAATCAAATTAATCGTTGACAGACCCATGCAAGTCATTAGTACTGATTACAAGTTCAAGCTGCTGGATATCCTACCACTTGACAAGCATTTCATTTATAATAAGTTGATACGCATGCGCAAAATCACCCTCTCAGACGCACCAGCCTATCTCTCTAATTTGTTCGCACTTGCCCACAGAGCCGAGTCGAACATCAGCGGGCAACAATCTGGTAGTACCAAGGCCCCGCTAAGATATTTACAAGACGTCCCTCTCCTACTCTGGTGCAAAATCATTATGGAACACAGTTCCTGCAGAAATTAAAGCAACACCTTCTTTACGAACGTCCAAGAACCAACTGCATACATTTATTAAGAACATGTGAAAACATATTGTTCATTTTTTTTTTCACATACCGTCATTGACAACAGAAACATTTCTTTATTCATATTCATGTATCATAATACTTTAGACTTGCTGAGGTGTTCTTTGTCATTTCTTTTGCAGCATAACATCATCATTTTAAAAAAAATGTTTAATATTCGATGTTTTGCTTGGTGTCAATGTGTGTATGTGTGTATGTGTGTGTGTGTGTGTGTGTGTGCGCGCGCGGACTGGTATATATCGGTGTGAATGTGTGCGTGTGTGTGTGTGTGTGTGTGTGTGTGTGTGTGTTGTGTGTGTGTGTGTGTGTGTGTGTGTGTGTGTGTGTGAGTGGTGTAATGTGAGCATTGATTATTTGAAATGGAATTATTGTTGCCTGTACTTTTCACTATTATGTATACTTTTATATATAAAAAATTATGTGTATGTGTGTTTACTACGTGCATGCTATAGCTTAGCAAGGACATGATTGAAAAAAGGTCATTGAAGGTACCTAATCATTTATCCTTGAAAAATAAAGTTTCATTTCATTTCTCTCTCTCTCTCTCTCTCTCTCTCTCTCTCTCCTCTCTCTCTCTCTCTCTCTCTCTAAACAGACACGCCTTTCACTATTATGAAGGCGGCGGTTAACGGTTAAAATATTACGAGACTGTGCTGCAGTAAATATCAAATACTGAGGACACAGGCAATATAACCTACCTTATTGAAGTTCCCGGCTGCAGTCGCATCTAACTCTGATCTGCTGACGCTTGAGAAATGTACTAGCAAGAGAGCATGAGGCCTTTTTAAAGAAAACAAATTCCGGCAGTTGTCAGGTGGTGGCTTACTGTATCGCGCCAAGTTCGGTAACTGCGCTACTCTTCCACTCATAGAGCGTGCCACACATTTTATATACGCTCTATCGTGCTTCCACTCCTGTCTATGCTGCCAACAGTGGCATAGATTCTCATGAGCCCTTGCACCCGCAGGGGCTCCTGAGAATCTATGCCACTGACTTGCAAACATAGATGGGCCCCATCTGTGCCTCAAATTTAGGGTGTTATTTTTGGGTTGAGTGTTGAGACTGATGTTTTGTACGCTGCGCGTGCATGCACATGCCGGCGGGCCAGGCCGCGTTGACAGGCTCCCACAGTGCCGTGGAAAAAGAAGGAAAAAAAAAAAACAAACAAACCGCGCCAACGTGCTTCACAGAGATACAGTTCAATCACTCGCACGACCTCAGTGCGCGGCAATCTCTCGGCGCATACCGGCCTATCTTCCGGCGGCACACGAAAATCCATCGGGGCCTGCCAGTGACGATGGTGCGGCTCACTCATTTTTGACTAAATGCAAATCCGGTTGCGCACTGGGCTCACTCTTACCCTGTTCATTCATTTATGTAAATTAGATTAGCAACGGCAAGTTTGAAACACGGTTTTCACCGCTGTAAAACAAAGAATCATTGTCACCGTATTTCAGTGTTCCTACTGGTAATTTGCGTCGTGCTGCTTGCATTGACACGCCGCTAGAAGCATGATGCTATTGTTTTCTGTAGACTGACCGTCGATTTTCTCTTTCATTAAAATTAAAGTCCCAAATTACAGAAGAAAAAAAAATTATGTCAGCTTTACGATATGTTCTGCGGCAATCGTATTCCATAAAGCAGAACTTCGAACGGCATCGGTCGTAAGCAAATCGAAAAAGAAGTTTTGTAGTGCACATAATTTGTGGACTTGAACCGGCACGCTCACTGGATACCAGCCGGTCCATTTTGCGTGTTTTCTATGATACAATAACCTGACAGACCCACCTCTTCTTCAGCCCAGAATACTTGTCCTCTTTGCTGCATGTGCTGCTCTCGTGAGCTCAGTCCGCTCCTCTTCTGATAAACCGAAGTTGTGTGTACCTTCTGTCCAAACTAAAACATTTGGTCAGCGCACTTTTGTTTATCAAGCCCCAGTGTTATGGAATACACTTCCTCTTGAGGTCAGAAACAGTGAGTCTGTCTCTGACTTCAAGAGGTCGTTGAAAACTCACCTCTTCAAGCTTTACTTTGAATAACTGCCAGTGTTTGATGCCTTAGTCAGTTGTAGTTCTGCAATCCTCCTTGTTTAGACTGAATGTTAATTAGAATATAAATTATTATGTATGTATTGTTGTTTAGTTTATTGTAAAAGTGGTGTGTTCGGGCATTGTGCTTTGTTTGTTATGTGCATATGTCATTGTATTTTTATTTTTGTGTACAGATTGTAAAGCGCTTAGAGCTTTTGAGTAAGATTAAGCGCTATATAAATACTCATTATTATTATTATTATTATTAATATGTGAGAATAAGAGTATTTAGCGCTGTTTAGATGTCCGTCATTTAACTGAGATGATTTATTTTTCTCCTTCAGTTTCAGAAGGGGGTGGGGGGTGGGGGGAGCTCTCCTCCCTCCCCTTCTGAAAGTTTTATCTAGTGAGACATCTGTGGGTGTGTGTGTGTGTGTGTGGGGGGGGGGGGTGGAATGCCCTAAAATCGTGATTCGTGGCTGGCGTTTTTTTCCGGTTCTCTTGGTTCGTAATTGAATTTTTGTTTCAACCTCGTGATCTATGAAAGGAGTCGTCGTGAAACGTAAAAGCCAAAATAAGAGTTTCGTGATCCACTGGTTATTTCGTGAAATGTGAAAGTGTGTCGTCAGATTGTAACTTCAAGTCATAATTCTCATGAACCACCCGCCTACCTCCTCCCCTTCCCCCCCCCCCTCCCACATGCCCCCGTCGTTTTATTTTTTTTTCCGGCCAGCTGATGAATGCTGCTGTAAAAGTATAGTGCACCAGCATAAGTTTCCCTGACCCCCCCGCCCCCCCCCCCTCCCCCCCCCACCCACCCACCACACACACACACAACACACCACACACACACACACACACACACACACACACACACACACACACACACACACACACACACACACACACACATATACACACACGCACGCACGCACGCACGCACGCACGCACACACACACACACCACACACACACAACACACACACACACACACACACACACACACACACACACACACACACACCTCGCTATAAGACTTTTAGTCGGCCAGTGAAAGAGGTTATGAAAGCGGTATCTTCTCTCTTTACCGTCCTTTTCCATAGTGATGCGTGAATGCTTAATTTCTTGGATTCGTGATTAGTGACTGAATAGAAAAAAATGTCGTTTTATCCGTGATCCCCCCCCCCCCCCCCTATCAGAGGGCGTCGTGGAAAGCTTCCAGCTCTGCTGGAAGTGACAGTTGAAAGGTGGTGGCGACACAGTATGTTCATAAGTACCAAGGTGAAATGTGTCAGTTTGTGATAAAGGTTTCGTTGATTGCTCAAGCGTTGTTATTTCGCTTGTGAACACTTTCCAGTTGAGTATCGTAAGTATGATTATTAGAGGCGTCATTTTGCGGCCAGAAAAGCGTACGCCGACACGTATTCCGATCCCATAAGACACCCGTTGGGGGAGGGGAAAGGTGTCTTTTGATCTCCAGCGGAATACTCCCTCCTTACCACCCAAGGTTCATGTTTTTAAAAAAGCAACAAACAAACAAAAAAATAATAATAAATAAATAAATAAAATAATAATAATAAAATAAATAAATTTTAAAAAAAAAATTTAAAAAATAAAAAAGCCATGAAACCTTTCCTAATCTGGTACCAGTGAGTCCGTCAACCGTGAAACCCCAATAGTAGTGCCGGTCGAGCGTCAGATTTTTCATGTTTGCATCTCTGACTGGTTGTTGTTGGAGGTGGATCGACAGTAATGGCTGATTTGCTTGGAGCCTGCCTTGAAAGGTCGCTGGCGCCGGTAGCCATTCCCTCCACGTACTACTGAGTTCCAGTTTGCTTGGCGTCTTTTGTGTTCGATCCTTGAAACTTTGAAACTTCTCAGCCAATAACCCCTTCACTGCCACCGTACGTACGTTGTACGTCTGCACTCTGTGTCAACTCAACGCAAAAGAGCGCCAGCCGTCCCATGAACAATGGATACAGAGTGGTTTCAGCAAAAGGCATACAGGGGCGGATCTGGGGGGGGGGGTTCCTACTGTTTCCGAAACCCCCCTCCAGACCCAAAATTCTTTAACTCATTCTACCCCAGACACTGACACCACAGCAGGATAAGTATCAACATGATAGTTCAAGGGTGATGCCAGAATAGCTTGGCGCCTACGAGCGCCAAGCTATTCTGGCATCACCCTTGAACTATCATGGTCGATCTGTGTCCTGCGCTGCAATGCAGTCTTGAGAGGACAGGGGCAAAATTTAAGGATTTTGGTGTTGGGGTAGAATGAGTTAAAATGCTATAACAAAGTCCCTTTTGGGGGATGTTTGGGACACCCCCCCCCCCCACCCGCTCCCCCTCCCTTCCAAACCCCGTTGTTTGATATTTTGGCGAATGGTGAGCGTCTGATGACACGCACGCGTCTTCTTCCTAAACCACCCCTCCCCTCGCGCCTTCCCCCCTCCCCCCGCCTCCCCCTCCCCCCTCCCCCGCCTTTCGAAGCAAGGTCTAGCGTCTTACTTACTTACTTACGCCTGTCACCCCTAACCGGGTATAGGCCGTCGACGAGAGACCTCCAGCAACTCCTGTCCTGTGCTTCTCCTTCGATTCTACTCCAGGTGGTTCCCAGTCTCTTGATGTCTGCTTGGAGGTCTCGACGCCAGGAGTTTCTCGGCCTACCTCTTTTCCTCTTTCCCTGGGGGTTCCATGACAATGCCTGTCTAGTGATACTGGAAGCTGGCTTTCTCAGACTGTGACCGATCCATCCCCATCTTCTTCGCCCAATTTCATTCTCTGCTGTTATCTGCTCTGTTCTCTCCCAGAGTCTGACGTTGCTGATCTTCTCTGGCCAGTGGATTTTCAAAATTCTTCTAAGGCAACTGTTCATGAAGGTCTGTACTCTGTTGACTGTGGTTTTTGTCAATCTCCATGTCTCTGCTCCATATAGGAGAACTGCTTTTACATTGGAGTTGAAAATCCGGACTTTGGTGTGTTGTGACAGCTCTCTGGAACTCCACACTTTTTTCAACTGGAGAAAGGCTGCTCTGGCTTTACCGATTCGTGCTCTGACATCTGCATCAGTGCCGCCTTTTTTGTCTATGATGCTCCCGAGATAGGTGAAGGACTCCACCTCCTCCAACGGGGTGCCAGCAAGCAAGACTGGTTCTTCCCTGGTTGCGTTCAGCCTCATTGTCTTTGTTTTCTGTTTGTGAATGGTGAGGCCCACTTGGGACGAGATGTCAGCAAGCCTCGTGGTCTTGTCCTGCATTTGTTGATGAGTGTGGGACAGTAATGCCAAGTCGTCTGCAAAATCGAGGTCGTCAAGCTGTGTCCACAGTGTCCACTGTATTCCACTTCGTCTGTGCTCTGTGGTCATCTTCATGACCCAGTCTATGGCCAGTAGGAAGAGGAACGGAGACAGCAGACACCCCTGCCTGACACCAGTTCTGACCTGGAGCTCTCTGGTGAACTGCCCTTCGTGGATCACGCGACATGTCATGCCATCATAGCTGCTCTTGATCAGGCGGACGAGCTTTGTGGGTACACCGTAGTGTCGTAGGAGTTTCCACAGAGTCTCTCGGTCCACGCTGTCAAATGCTTTCTCATAATCCACAAAGTTGACGTACAGCGGGGAGCTCCACTCCAGAGACTGTTCCACGATGATGCGGAGAGTGGCGATCTGGTCTGTACATGATCGGTTCTTCCTGAATCCTGCTTGCTGGTCTCTCAGCTGGGGGTCAACGGAGCTCTTCATTCTCTCTAGGATGATCCTGTTGAAGACCTTTCCTGGTACTGACAGCAAGGTGATTCCTCTGTAGTTGGAACACTTGCTGAGGTCGCCTTTCTTGGGAAGCTTGATTAGGTACCCCTCCTTCCAGTCAGCTGGCATCACCTCCTCTTCCCAGATCTTTCCAAACAGTGGGTACAGCATCTCAACTGTTGTCTCTAGGTCTGCTTTCAGAGACTCCGCTGGGATGCCATCTGGCCCTGCTGCTTTGCCATTCTTCAAAAATGCCACTGCTTTTCTGATCTCTTCCCGGCTGGGTCTGTCACAGCTGATGGGTAGGTCGGTCTCTGCCGGCTGGATGTCGGGGGGGGGTCGGGTGGGCTAGGTCTGTTCAGTAACTCTTCAAAATACTCGGCCCATCTGTCGAGTTGGTCTGCTCTGTCTGCAATAGGCTTGCCTTCTTTGTCTTTTACTGGTCTTTCTGTATGGCCATACTTACCCGACAATCTTCTGGTAATGTCGTAGAGCTGTTTCATGTTGCCGCTGCCTGCTGCCTTTTCTGCCTCTGCTGCCAGGCTGTCTGTGTAGGCCCTCTTGTCTGCCCTGATACTCCTCTTCACCTCGCGGTTGGCTTCCGAGTATTCCCCCTGTGCCCTTACTTTGGCTGCTCTCGTGCGACTGTTGTTGACCGCTGCTTTCTTCTGCTTCCTCGCTTCTATCTTCTTCAAGGTCTGTGCCGACAGCCAGTCCTTGTGGTGGTGTTTCCTGAACCCTACAGTGTCTTTGCAGGTTGAGTTCAGCGCCTCTCTAACTGCCTTCCACTGCTGCTCTGTGGTGACCGCCTCCTCTTCATTTACTAGCTCCTGTAGCGCTTGAAACCGGTTGGACAGCACCAGTTTGAACTCTTCTCTAACTCCAGTTTCTCTCAGGAGGCCTACATTATAGCGCTGTCTTCTTGTTGTCTCTGTGCAGCTTTTCTCTAGCTTGAGCTTCATTCTTAAGGTAAGCAGGTGGTGGTCTGAGGCGACATCTGCTCCCCTCCTCACTCGAACATCTTGAAGGGATCTTCTAAATTTCTTGCTAATGCAGATATGGTCTATTTGGTTCTCTGTTGTATGGTCAGGTGAGACCCAAGTTGCTTTGTGTATTCTTCTGTGTGGGAAGATGCTGCCTCCAATGACAAGTCGGTTTAGAGCACAAAAGTCTACAAACCTCTCCCCGTTCTCACTCATCTCCGAGCCTAGTCCCTGTCTCCCCATCACCTCTTCGTATCCGGTGTTGTCCTCCCCTATTTTGGCATTAAAATCGCCCATGACGATGGTGATGTCTCGCTCCGCACATTTGTCCACGGCACTCTGGAGTCGGTCGTAGAACTCTTGTTTCTCTTCCTCGTCACTGTCATTGGTGGGCGCATAACACTGGATGACGTTCAGCTTGAGCTTTTTCTTGGTTCTAAAAAGGTCTAGCGTCGGGGAGGCCTTTTGTATCAGGTTGAAGGTCCAAAACAAAAAGTTGGAACCCCCCCCCCCCCAGGTAACTGATCCGCCCCTGCGGCATAGATCCTCATGAGCCCCCGCAACTGCGGGAGCTCATGAGAATCTATGTCTCTTGCAGTCGGGTGGTGTGGTGTTCAATTTCTCTCTGCAGTGAAGGGGTTAATGACTTGTCTTCCGGCTTGTACCTCATATGAAACAGCAGTCGGCAACACAGCAGTAAAGCTGACGAGAAAACTAGAAAATCAAACATACAGTTATGAATAAGTATATAAAATTTATGTTTTTTTGTTTGTTTGTTTGTTTGTTTTTAAAGACGTTCAGGTAGGCGTGCTTTGAGTGAACTTAAAGGAGACATCTGGTCTATCAGCCCCAGAACCAAAAGGCTTCCATTTTATAGAATGGAAGTCATTCGGTTCTGGGACTTAAAGACTAGTTAAAATACCGCAGGCGTTCTTGTAAAGCGCTTCTATCATTTGGATCAGTCCCTCCTCTATGTTGAACGATCTCATGACTTGCCAGAGTCCGTCGTGCCAGACGCGATCAAATGCTTTCCTGAAATCAATGAAGTTGTGGTAGAGTTCGCGCTGATGCTGCAGATGTTTCTCGATCAGGACGCGGCAGTTGAAAATCTGCTCTACAGTGCTTCTTCCAACTCTGAAGCCAGCCTGTTCTTCTGCCAGCAGTTCCTCGGCGAAAGTTTTGAGGCGGTTGAGAATGATTCTAAGCATTACTTTGCTAGGGTGACTTATCAGACTGATAGTTCTGTAGTTCTGGCACTGTTTCAGGTTTCCTTTCTTGGGGAGCGGGATCACTAGAGACTGTGTCCATTCTACTGGCCATTTCTTTTGCTCCCAGATCTTTTGACAGAGTGTAGTGAGTACCTTCGTTGTTACTTCTCCTCCATGTTTCAACAGTTCAGCAGGTACGTTGTCTACACCTGGAGACTTTCCTCCCTTCAGGCGCTTTACAAGAACGCCTGCAGCGCGGTTCTACTTAACAATCAGTCAGGCGAGTTCTTCAGGACGACGATCGGTGTCCGTCAAGGATGCCTGCTCTCCCCTGTCCTTTTCAACATACTCCTGGAGAAGATCATGCAGGAAACCCTCCACGACCACCATACTTCAATCTCTATTGGTGGCAGATCCCTGTGCAATCTTCGATTCGCAGACCACATTGACCTCATGGCAGGCAGCAATAGTGAGCTTCAAAACCTGACAGACAAACTTTCAAGTAGCGCAGGGTCTTATGGCATGGAGATCAGTACGGATAAAAGCAAAGTGATGATCAACACCACAAGCGACAGCAGCAGCAACATTCACATGAACGGCCAGAAGCTAGAAGAGGTCAATAGCTTCAAGTACTTGGGAGCCACCCTGTCCAAAGACGGTAGTTGCATAGCAGTGATCCGTATCATGATAGGTACAGCAACATCCGCAATGGCCAGGCTGGACAGGATATGGCGAAGTAACTCCATCAGCTTCACCATCAAGTACAGGCTTTACAAGTCCCTCGTAGTGTCTATTCTACTCTACGGCTGTGAGACTTGGACACTGCTTGCAGACTTAGAAAAGAAAATCCAGGCCTTTGAGAACAAGTGCCTGAGGAAGTTGCTCCGCATCTCGTACCGCGAGCACAAGACCAACGAATATGTACGGAGCATCGTCAGTCACTTCCCTGGTGGGCCCACATGAACCCCTTCTGGCAACCGTGAAACGGCGCAAGCTTGCTTGGTTTGGCCACGTGACCCGACACAACACCTTGTCCAAGAATATCCTCCAAGGCACTCTCGAAGGAAGTCGTCGGCGAGGTCGTCAGAGAAAGAGTTGGGTCGCAAACATAAAAGAATGGACCGAACTCGAGATGCCAGACTTGCTTGCCACCGCCCAAAATAGAACTCAGTGGAGAGCACTGTCTGTTGCTGCTGCCTTTCAGTCCCCCCAACGCCCAGTTCGGGCAAGGGACTGATGATGATGATGATGATGATGAAAATACCGCACAGTACGATTCCCCACATGATGGCCTATATATCATACGCTGTACCAGTGACGGCCTATATATGTATACATTGTACTGACTTCGCGAAGTTCAGATTACCACATGTGATGCAGTTGGCTCTTGGTGTGAAAATGGTAGTAAAGCCAGTGCACTAGAAAATGAGCATTTGTACGTGACCTGTCAGCGCGCGCACTACAATAACCTAAGATATACGTGTAATGCAGCCCGGCTTGTTGTGAGAGTCCGTACGACTGAGCATGTCACACCCATCTTGAAGTCTCTTCACTGGCTACCTGTGCCCTCACGTATTCAATACAAAGTTATGTCAATCCAGTCTGGCTCATCAGGCACCAGCCCAGAATACTTGTCCTCTTTGCTGCACGTCAGTATACACCCTCTCGTGAGCTCTGCTCCTCTTCTGATCGGGAAGTTGTGTGTACCTTCTGTCCAAACTAAAAGATTTGGTCAGCGCACTTTTGTTTATCAAGCCCCAGTGTTATGGAATACACTTCCTCTTGAGGTCAGAAACAGTGAGTCTGTCTCTGACTCAAGAGGTCGTTGAAAACTAACCTCTTCAAACTTTACTTTGAATTACTACCAGTATTTGATGCCCGCTAGTTGTAGTTCTGTAATCCTCCTTGAATGTTAAATTAGAACATATTATGCATGCATTGTTGTTTAGTTCTTTGTAAAAGTGGTGTGTTCGGGTATTGTGTTTTGTTTGTTATGTGCATATGTCATTGTATTTTTATTTTTGTGTACAGATTGTAAAGCGCTTAGAGCTTTTGATTAAGATTAAGCGCTATATAAATACTCATTATTATTATTATTATTATTATTATTATTATTATTATTATTATTATTATTATTATTATTATTATTATTAACCTGAGTTCAAGATTACACCGATGACTCGGTTAGGTGCATAACTTAGCCGACTAACAAAGACCCATGCACGCGAACCGTGAGTGCTCCCATAAAATTGTACCGACTGTCACTGTGGAACCTTGTTCTGACCTGCGTGATAGCAGAAGGCCTCTTTTCAGCTCATACATAATATTTGTCATGCTGCTTGCACGATAGAGGACGCTCGAAAACATTTTGGTATGGTTGCCCGGCTG
Source organism: Semisulcospira habei (assembly GCA_036245525.1). Classification (NCBI taxonomy): domain Eukaryota; kingdom Metazoa; phylum Mollusca; class Gastropoda; family Semisulcospiridae; genus Semisulcospira; species Semisulcospira habei. The sequence goes on along the minus strand of BTPG01000002.1, from coordinate 214,010,271 downwards.
TAGACTTTCCACTTTCATTATCTCATTCGAGACGAACGGCATCAGGATACGCGACTTAAGGGCCGGAAGGGATTAAAGTTACTACGCGTATACTTCCCCCCCCCCCCCCCCCCCCCAAATCTTCCTTGTTGCCATCAGAAAAACTTAGACATGTCTGTCCAATGTGCGAATGATAAAACGCCGGGAAAAGAAAGAAACAAAAAAAAAAAAATAAAAAAAAAAAAAAACCCAACATGTTCAACATCCTCTTCACACTCGTGATACGGAACCAAAATTTTCACGTGAAAGATATTGATCAAGATTGAAGCACGCCCTAACCTTGAAATGACACTTGACGTCAAGATGCCCTAGCTCTGCTTGGAGTTTGTACTTTCAAACTGTGGCAAATGACCAAATTATGTTGTCTCATAAGAATTATGTATGTACGATAGACTATGAAGAAAGCAAGGATGCGTATCTGCATGGAAGCTACTAGAATTAACTTCAGTCACCCTTTTCTTCAGTTCAAGTTTCTGCTAATCCAGAAAATCACTTGTCTATTCTCGTAATTCCGCTGTGAGATGGCTTTATATATGGCTCGTGTTCTTATCGTAGTGCAAACTGATTTTGCTGTGGAACTGCTGTGTGCATAAAGAACACTGTCTGATGTGTCTTTGCATATATAAAAAGACACCTCAGACATTGTTCTTTATGCACACATAACTCGAATGAATCTGACCATAATGGTATTGTTTATATTATATTATATTATATTATATTATATTATATTATATTATATTATATTATATTATATTATATTATATTATATTATATTATGGTCAGATTCATTTGAGTTCATCGGCTGGCAGCAACTTTGCAGGTGATCGCGTGCGTGTTAAAAAAAAGAAGAAGCGCCAGTTCAAGTACTCATATCACTCCCTCAGTCGTCGGCTAAGCTATGCACAAGGGTGTGAAGATGTGCCATTGTAATGAAAGTGGTTCAGGAGTTGCGCGAAAATGAGACACAGTGTTGCGGCGCAGTCACATGGGCATTTAGATTACGGATAATAATGAGGGGGGGGGGGTGTGGGTGGGGGGAGGGGCGGGGGGGGGGGGAGATGTGGGGGCTGGGTGGGTGTCGTTATTTGGTTATTTCGTGAAACGTAAAAATGTGTTTTCGACTATAAATTCTAGTCATAATTCTCATTCTTGGGGAAGGGGGGGGGGGGGGGATTATGGATGGGGTGGGTGGAGAGGGGTATCGTCACGTGAATCCGTGATGATACCCCCACTCTATGCCACCCCCTCCCCCACCCTTCCCCCCTCTATAATGGAACCTTTGTTGATTGTCTAGAAAATTGGAGTAGTTTGACCGGTTGTCACAGATAAATTGATAGACCCGGCAGTACAGCGAGATAAACTGACTGGCACGCACGCGCACTAAGAAAACTCACTCCGCGCACATGCCGTGCCGCGTGTGTGGTGCACGCACACACACACACACACGCACGCACTACACGCAATCACTTAACTTGGCACTCGGACCGCTTCAGTACAGACGCAGACAATATCATCAGTAAATGAGCGCCGGACGGTCGGTATGATGGACTAACCGTATGACTGAAAGTACCGAACCGGCCGGGCCATGAGTGTGTGATTGACTCGTGCTTACCGAGCAGCGGCCCAGACAGGATGCCGTGAGCCATGATTCAGTGTGTACTCAGTATGACCGTCCCAATGCCTTGCCTCATTCATTCATTCAGTCCTCTCTGCGCCGTCTGGTGCTTGAGGCGACGGCAAGGGAGCGCCACTTTTGTCTGTCAGCTGCTATTTTGGGTGCTGTTTGCAGAGTAAGGCCTCTGTTCTTGAGCTCTCGCTCCACGGTTCGGCGCCACGTCTCCTTTGGTCGCCCACGGTTTCTCTTCCCCTGTGGTGTCCATCTCAGTGCCACCCTTGGTAATGAGTCAGGTGACATTCTGCAAACGTGGCCTAGCCATCTCCATCTCCGTGTGGCGATGGTTTCAGCGATGCTGTCTGCGCCTGCTCTCTTCCGTAGTTCCTCGTTTGTAATCATGTTTGGCCAGAAGACCTTCATGATCCGTCGCAGGCACTTGTTCTGGAAGACATCCAGCTTGCGTTCCGTAGCGGTAGTGGATTTCCAGCATTCTGACCCATATAGAAGGACACTCAGCACGTTGCTCTTAAAAATACGGAGCTTGGTGTGGATGCTCAGGCTTGTGGTCCTCCAGATGGGTTTCAGCATTGCGAAGGCTTGGTTGGCTTTGCTGATTCTTGTGGTGATCTCCCTTGTGCAGTCTCCATCTGTGGTAACCTTGCTGCCCAGGTACGTGAACTCGTCCACCTCTTGCAGAGGTTGGTCATTGATGGTGATTGGGTCGCCCACTATGGTGTTCTTCCTCATGACTTGAGTCTTCCTAATGTTGACCCCGAGACCTATGGAGCTTGCTGACTGTGTCAACTGTTGTGTCTTCTGTTGCATGTCCTGGTTTCTGCTTGCCAGCAGCCCGATATCATCGGCGTAGTCGAGGTCATCCAGCATTGAGGTCAGCGTCCACTGAATTCCCTGCCTCCTTCCCTCTCAGTAGTCCCCAAAATCTATTCATATCCGTGTACCTTGGACTGATGGGAAGTTATTCGGCGGGGTTGAATTTGCCCTGCAACATGCTTTGAAAAACAGAAAATTGCGGCGTCCCGCGCTGGATGCCAAGGGGTTAAAATACAAGTAGTGCAGTTGGCACTCCTTCGTTGAGCGTCCGTCGCGTGTAAACGGACCACGATGATAGGCCTACTACGAGAGATATTTTAAGTGTTAAGGAATGACCGCTTTGGTCCTTACTTCAGTAACCCCTGCCCTGCCAACGGATTTACAGCCGGTTCAGTTCAGTGTTTCTGAAATCTGTGTTCACTGTGACAACTGTCCGAAGACCACGGGCCGGCACAAAGTGGTCTCAGCAAGAGGCGTAGATCATCATGAGCCCCCGCAGTTGCGGGGGCTCAGGACTGAGGATCTACGATGCGACCTCTTGCAGTTAGATCGCGACTACGTTTTCTTGGAATTACTACATGTATACTTGTCAGTTTTAACGAAAAACGTATAGTGGGTTTAAAGTGAAGGCAAAAGTGACTCTACTATTCGGGCACTATCTAAACAAAACTTTAAAATGAAATGATGATAAGTGATACTGATTCCGTTCTATGGTCGGCCGGCATCTTTCCGCTGTGAGGTGGCCTTATGATTATTCTGTCGTCTGCTCGGCGTTAAAATCTAGTTAACTAACCCTCTGGTGCGTCTTTCAATCAACCGGAAACAGCACTAACCATTCCTTCCTCCAGCTGTTGCTCTTAAAACCAGTCATTGGGCAGAGTATAGGAACTCGTGAAAGCTCTGATGACGTCAGCGATGTTTTCAGCTGGCCAAACGGCTGAGGTCACCGACCTTTTTTCTGTTACATGTACTTATTGGGCGAGCTTTGATTAGTAATTGAATCGCCAATAAAGCAGGCCCTCAATGGTGTTTTGATTCAAAACAGACTTCACCCCTTCTTGTTACAATCCATGTCAGTGAGTAGACTAGACGTAACAGAGGTGTAGTCAGAGTCAGTATCGCCCCGGGCCCTGTGCCGCACAGCGGCCGCTCTCAGGCTTTCATTTGGCGACAATCAAGCTTCATAGATTTAACCCCTCAATTGCCTGGGAAGGTCGAACGATATACCCAGCTGCAAGAGACATAGGGCCCTCATGAGCCCCGCGGCGGCATTCGCGGGGGCTCATGAGGATTTGTGTCTTTTGTTAGCCCTATGTCAGTTCTTCATGCATACTATCCTATTTAACTCATTCTACTCCAGACATACCACAGGAAGATAAGGATCGACCATGATAGTTCAAGGGTGATGCCAGAATAGCTTGGCGCCTATGGGCGCCAAGCTATTCTGGCATCACCCTTGAACTATCATGGTCGATCTGTGTATCGTGCACTGCAAGACAGTCTTCAGAGGAACACGGCAAAATTTGGGGATTTCGGTGTTGGGGTAGAATGAGTTAATATGTTCTTCACGCGAAAGTCGGCCAGACGCGAAATTCGTGATCTCGGGCAGAGGTTAAAGCAGCCTGCTTCAGGCAAGACTGAAATGGTCAATATTAGAATACAACGGCACTCCTGGGGACCAAAAATCAGTCATGGGTTCAAAAGTCGGATTCGCCCATTTTAGTCACCGTAACACTAGATAATGAAACACGACGCCGCGCGATGAACGATGAACTGACTTGGAAAAGTGCAAAATTCCATGTGGACTGAACGAGCTAAAAGAATGATAAAAAGTAATGTACATGATAGTTAAGTCCGATCCCTCTCAGTGTGTCCTTTGGCCCCAATGGGCCCCTCGACAATAAATATTGTTCTGTTCTGTTCTGTTCTGTTCTGTTCGACGTTGGTTTTGCCTAGGGTTTATCATAAAAGACATACTGCTTGCACATTTATCCCACCCGGAATGTTTGTTTCCCACCCGGAATGTTTGTTTCACTGGTACAACGATAGCGGCGCATGCGCAGTCGTAACTCCGATGGGGTTATTGCTATTAGGGTCGCCGCGAACTTAAATAATCCTTTCGACGTCATTCTTTTGCAGTTTTCCTCTTTTATTTCTTCAAAATACGACATCTTTTGGCGATTCGTGGCATGTAGCCGGTGTCGCGGCAAAGCTCAAAACTGATAACTGACGTCACAGCGCAGTGTCAGTCGCAACTGAGTCACCAATAGAAAGCGAGGCCTCTTGACTGAGAGACCTTCAACTCATGAATATTCAGTCCGGAGTTAATCGCGAATATGTACTGGTTTATGATTTTGCACCCTATTGACGGCTCCTGGCCGGCGGGAGTAAGGTTCTAAGCCGACAGACCAGCACTCTTTATTGTCTTATCCAGCCTGAAAGGAGTTTCAGGTGTATCCGCCCAAGCTTAAGGGTATGAATTGGGATCCTGCTTACATCTCCACTGAGTAGTAAAGGCTCTAGGACATAGGCAGTGCGCAAAAGGCCATCAGGCCGACGTCAGCCGCCGTTCACCGGGCCCGCGCCGCACGACCGTGCGCGCGCAACGGCGGCTGACGTCGCCGGCCCGATGGCCTTTGAGAACTGGGCAGTTTAACATGATCTGGAATTGAGAGGCATAGATCCTCATAAACCCCTGAAGTGCGGGGACATGACTTTGAGAATATACCTTCCTGAGTCAGGGGCGGATTAGTTATTTCCCGAGAGGGGTGGGTGGGTGTGGGGGGGGGGGGGGGCAATTTTTCTTTCGGAACCTTGAACTTCAGCGATGGCGCTGCTCGGTGGGCATACCTTGTTTCCCAGTGGCTGAAAAATAAAGAAGCGGTGGGGGCCGGCCTCTGGAAGGTGTGTGTATATGGTGTGTGTGTGGGGAGGGAGGAGGAGGGGGGGGGGCTTGGATTGGGTATGTGTCTGTTTCTGTATATCACTTTCTCTACGGATTCAGTTTGCAAGATTTTATTACGAGGTGTAGGCTTGACACATTTCCCCCTTAGTCATCATCATCATCATCATCATCATCATCATCATCTTCTTCTTCTTCTTCTTCTTCTTCTTCTCTCTCTCTCTCTCTCTCTCTCTCTCTCTCTCTCTCTCTCTCTCTCTCTCTCTCTCTCTCTTTGGAGGGGGGCAGTAGTGGGGGGGGGGGGGGGGAGGGGGGGAGAGGGGCCAACTGCTGCCGGACCCACCCCCTAGATCAGCCCCTGCTGCATGCCGCTGGCTGTGTGCTCGATTACCAACCCGGCGTTATTTTTTTTTTAAAAAAACACGGATGCCGAGGCATGTTAAGGATCTATTGTGTTAGGAATGTTGCTGGTACTGGCTGACAATGACAGACATGAACCGACACACGGCAGAATGAGAGGCTGTTTATTGAGAAAGCTTATACGGCTCTGCAGTCTGTTTTCATGACCCACATCCACTGATTTGGCAGCCGCCGACACTACCCTATGCGCAAAAGGCCATCGGGCCGATGTCGGGCCAACGGCGGCGGATGTCGGCCCTATGGCCTTTTGCGCATGTGAGCCTTCCGCTGTGCTGCTTCAGTTCAGAAAGAGATATAGGTCTATCGGTACAAGTGTCCTCCGATCACAGGTTATTCCTAAATCCGCATCCCACTGCGCGAAAGGCCATCCGGGATCGACATTGGCCGTGCGCGGGCCAACAGCAGCCAATGTCGGTCCCGGATGGCCTTTTGCGATTGATTTTGTTTCGGTTCTCGTGACTTTTCGTGATCGCAATTTTTTTCATCCTCGTGATTCGTGACTTCCGATGTTGTGAAACGTGAAAGCCCCAAAAAAGATCCTAGTGATCCGTGAAAACGTCCTGGTTGTTTCCTTAAACGTCGGTGGCAGATTACGGTCTGTTTCAGTGTTGCCACAGTGCAGATTCTATCATTAGACCACGCCCTCCCCCCCCCCCCCGACCCCACCCCCGCTCTTAGTACCTCGATCCTAACGTTGGCCCAACCCCTCCCCGGCCGTCCGTCTGATTTTCCCGGAAGTTGTGGCAGCTATCTCGGGACCCGGAGATCAACATCAGTCCGATCTCAGCGAACACCCCCCTCCCTCCCCCCCCCTCCCCCCGCGCCCACCGTTGAGTTAGAGTTTTCGGTCAGTGAAAAATGACTAAAGAGGTTAATAATGAAATAGCGGCGGTACCTTCTGTCTTTTTCTTTCCATCGTGAAACGTGAAGTGAATGCCGCTATTTTTTTTTTTCAGTCCGGCTTTAATCGCAAACTAAGTAATCGTAGTGAATCCGTGATGCCGCGTAGCCCCCCCCCCCCCCCCCACACACACACACACACACACGCACACACCTTTCGTTGTTGTCAATCGGTATTCAAATTCTTCCATTACTGAGTTATTACCAATGCGCAAAGGCGGCCATACCAGTAATAGGTCCAACGCCACCGGAGTCCCTGAAATTTCAGGGACTAAACCTTGATACCCCCTACCCCGGGGTGAGGTCGGAAACCTCATCAAGCCGATGTGAGCGCTCGTGTTTATGTTCATGTCACTCGCAACGATGTTCCCCTGTCAGATTATTTCAACTACACTTGACATAGATCCCATGCACCTTCACAGGCTGAGTCATCTCACGAGAATCTGTGCGGCGTTTTGCGACCCTATTTACATCCTGACATTAGCTCCCCTAAATGAGCGAATTCTTCAGTGCGGTCGTATTTACATATCCAGCCCCCCCCCCCCCCCCCCAGGCTCCCCCCGTCTACAAGAGGCATAGATTATCATGTGCAAAAGGCTGTTGAAGATCATACATCTTCTTGCAGAGATCGACCCTGTGTTCATCCAACGGCTAAGAGGGGATATTCCGAAAGCGTACGATTACACATGGACGAGACGGTGCCACACAGTTGCCTAATACATAAAACAATGTGTGGACGTCAGTGTATAATGCTGAAACGTATGCGGTGCACAATTCATTTCTGCAGTTGCTGGAGATAATTATAATTTCAAAAATCAGCTGCGAATTTTCTTAGTTTGTTTTTTTGTCATATTGTGTGCCGTATTCGGATACTTGATATCGCTTCACAAGTCTGAGATGACCTCCAAATTTGCGGCCGTCCCCAACTTGAACTCAGCGAAGATGTCAGCATTATCCGTAAGGCAGTCCTGGCTACCGTGACCCCCCCCCCCCCCCCCCCCATCACCCCCCAGTACTCAATAAGATGGGTTTCAAAGTGTAAAAGTGTACCTTAGTATGTCCTGAGATGCTTAAGCCATTTCCCCCTAAAATCCTTAGGAGCACACCAGAGATACAGCCGATGGCGCAATTCACGCTCTTCGCGGATGTTAAAATGAGGTTGAGAAACATGTCTCCTCTAAATAAATCAAATTGCATTCCGGAAGCCCAAATCAGGCAATATTATGTTAAGGCACACCTTCTGCATTCTCAGCAACAACAACAACAACAAAAACAAACTAACAAAAAAAACAAAACAAAACAAAACAAAAAACAACGGAAAGAAAAAATCTCAGGCTCACAGTGAAGGTATTTGTGCATCCAGTAAACGGCCATTTCCGTGAAATCGCAAAAAAAGACAAAAATTATGTGCCTTCAGACATTTTCTATGTCGATACGTGCCGCATCCGGATTCGCGGCTTTACGTCTCGAAAGAGTTAAAACAGGATGTCACAATTATTATAAATTTGACTAGGTGATGGTGTGATCACTGTGAGTGCCACAGTGGTTGATTTTGAATTCCTACCTCCAAGTTGCAAAAATACACAAATTTAATTAGAAAAAAATTACTAAAGTTATTCCATTTAATTTTGACCTCTCTTTACCTATTAAGTTTCAATAATGTGAGCATAAAGTGCAAGAAAATAAGGATTGATTGATTGATTGATTGATTGTACATTGCTTAACGTCCCGACAGCAACAAGATTTTCTCAGGACATGCCTGCACTGCTTGTGAAAAAAACCCAAAAGACCCCCCAAAAAAAAACCAACAGAATATTGAATATATGTCGCCAGCCGGTTAAATACGCTAAATAAACCTAAGATCATTTAGCAATCCAATATCAATAGCTACAGGCAGCGCAGACAGTAGGGAGAGTTTAAAAAAGGAAAATACAGGCGAATGGGCCAAGGGTAGACACATGCCCCAGAATAGAGGGGAAAATCCACCCTGTGGGGCTGACCAGGGTGACCCTGGGAACTAAAAAGTAGCTAACCCCACCCAAGTCCCCCAGGGCAGACCCGGGTGGGGGAAGAAAATAAGGAAATTCGGTATCCTTTACGGTACATTCGTGGTGAATGATAGCTTTTTTTCCCCATTTAAAATTGCCGAATTGGGAAACATACGTTGTTTCCGCTGTCCTCAGAAATTTTGTATGCAACTGATAGGTCTTTTTTATATAGGTTTTATTGGTTAGGCTAGAGTACCACAGTTACTCCCAACCTGATTTTATGATGCTGTGATGCATTTAGGGGCCACAGTGGCTGAATCTGCTGCCCTACCCCCATTTTACCAGTACGCAAAGGAACGCAAAATGATCATAAAAATTGCTTACGTCATACTCATCTGTTTAAATATTTTTGTCTTTTGTTTGAGAATTCGCGGAAATGGCCGTTTACTGGCTGCACAAATACCTTCACTGTGAGCCAGAGATTCAATATGTTTTCATTCTGTTTTCTGCTGAGGACGCATAAGGTTTGGGCTTCTGGAATGAATTCAGGTTAATTTAGAGGAAGATGTTTCTCAACCTCATTTTAGCATCCGCGAAGAGCGTGAATGGGAGTACCCTTGCGCCATCGGCTATATCTCTGGTGAGTGCCTAAGGATTTTAGGGGAACACGGCTTAAACATCTCAGGACATACTAAGGTATACTTTGAAACTCATCTTATTGAGTACAAGGGGGGGGGGGGGGGGGGGGCATGGCCGGCGGTTGCACGGTAGACCGGGATAGCTTTTGGACTATTTATAGAAGGGACTTTTTAGGTCGTCACAATTATTTGTGTGCGCCGACATGTGTGTTGATCAGAGGTTGGTTTAGAGAGGAGGGAAATGGATCATCCGATTATAAGCCCAAAAATATGAACAACTCTGAATGTTTCTAAAAGATAAACGCATCTGAGCTCCAAACAATACGGTAGACTTTGGGATGAAATCCTCGTGTTTTTTTTTTTTTTTTTTTGGGTTGTTGACACCTCTTCCCCTCCCACTCAGAAGAACTCGGAGGTCTAACGTCATGGAGGCCTTTTGTGTCAGGCTGAACTTAGGCCAAAAGTAAAGTTGGACCCCCCCCCCACCCCTCCCCCGAGGTAACTGATTCGCCCCTGGTGTGTGTGTGGGGGGTGGGTGGGGGGGAGGGGTGTGTGTGGTGTGTGTGTGTGTGTGTGT